>NW_004624772.1:14569934-14644802 GCF_000247695.1 Heterocephalus glaber
CTTGGAAGACAAATTAATGAAACTAACTCTGGAGGAAATATAAAATTTGAATAGCACCTATTAAATAAAGTATATTCCTAGCTTGAAAACCTACCTATATGACAACAACAGGTTCATAAACATTTTAACTGATAAAATATATCAAACATTTAAAGCAGAAAAAAAAGGAACACTTCTCCCCTCATTTTAGGAAATCAACATTGTGCTAATCCTAAAACTAGACAAAGATAATAGAAGAAAAACATATGAACATAGATAGAAATTTGTTTAACAAAACAAACTATTAGAAGTCACATCTGGAAGTATGTAGAATGTGGTTTGATTATAAGGATGGCAGTATTGGTTCACCATTGGAAGATCCACCCCCAAAAGTCATCATTTTAACAGAGGAAAGGAAAAAACCATATGATCCTGTCAGTAGTTGGAGAAAAAGTATTGGACTAAATTCTACAGCTGTTCATGGTAAAAGCTGTCAGGAGACTAGAAGTAAAACAGACCCTTCACAACAGATCAAGAACATGTACTGCATACTTCCAGCAAAAATTCCTTATATGAATGGAGAAGATACAATGCTTTCTCTCTAAGGTGGGGAAAAAGGGCAGATATGCCTACTCTTCATCTGTCTATTAAACTTTGAAATATAGGCCTAAACCAAAATACTCTGGCAATAAAATAACACAATTAGGATAGGACTGTCAGGGTAGAAGCAAAATCTTTATATGTAAATGAAATGATCATCTACAGAGAAAATACTAAGAAATCTCTAGGAGCTCTTAGAACTTGTATTTGAATTTAGCAGGATTAGAAAACCCAAGGTATATATAAAAATTCAGATCTATGTATACTTGCTATAAATGAAAAATTGGATATTGAAATTTAAAAGTTATGTAGAAGTACAAAGGACCTAGAAAAGTAAAAAGAAAAAGAAAAAAAAAACAGTGTTGGAAGACATTTAATGCCTAATTTTAAGACTTCCTCTAAAGCTACAGTAATCAAGGCAGTGTTGGTGTAAGGAAAGACATATAGATCATTTGAATAAAACAGAGAATCTAGAAATAGAACCACTCCTATATGGTCCACTGAGTTTTGAAAGATTATTTAACATTAACATTTTGTAGAATATAAACTCAATTCAAGAGCAGAGGAAAAGATAATATTTTCAGCAAATGGCTCTAGAACACCTGGTATCCATATATAAAAAATTAACCTCAACCCTTTATTTCCATACATGAAAATAACTTGAAAGGATCTATAAACTTAAATATGAAAGACTAAAACTATAAAACTTTAAGAAGAAATTATAAGGGAAAATGTTTATGAATTTAGGGTAGGCAAGAACTTCCTAGGATACAAAAAACATGATGTATAAAAGAAAAAAATTGATAAATGAGATTCCATCAATATTTAGAACTTTAAATGACATCATTAAAATGAAAAGTAGTCCTTAAACAGACCATATTTACAATGCATATAACCTATGACCAGAATATATAAAGAACACTTACAGCTCACTAATAAACAACCCAATTAAAAAGTAGACACAAGAAGATGATAAATAGCCAGTACAGCACAAGGAAAGGTGTGCAACACTAGAATCAGAAAAATACTAATAAGTTCAAGAACAAGATTGAATTATATACTCATTAGGGAGATGAAGCTAAAAATTTTAAAAGCCTTGTCATGACTTTTTCTTTTTGTTGGATTCTCCCCATTTGCATTTAATTTGTCACACCCAATGGATTCATTCTGCTAGGCTTCCTGGGGTTGTGATCCTTATTGTCTTTTCCTAGGATAATGTGTAAAATTTTGTGGAGTGCTGGTTGGGTATTCATGAAGTTCCTGAGGTGCTCTTTATCATGAAAGTATCTTATTTCTCCATCAATTTTGAAAGATAGTTTTGCAGGGTACATCAATCTGGGTTGGAGGCTGTTTTCCTTTAGGGCTTGAAATATGTCACTCCAAGCTCTTCTAGCCTTGAGGGTTTGCATTGAGAAGTCTGCTGTGATTCTGATGGGCTTTCCTTTGTATGTGATTTGTTTCTTCTCTCTCACTGCTTGTAGAATTTTGTTCTTCTGTTGGATTTCTAGAATCCTAACTATTATATGTCTATGTGTAGATTTTTTTGATCAAGGGTAGCTGGAGTCCTATATGCCTCACTTATCTGTATGTCAAGTTCTTTTCCCCTGATTGGGAAGTTTTCTGCCATCACTTCTGTGAACAGTTTTTTTTATGTCATCTGCACTCTCTCCTCTTTCTTCATTGACTCTAATCAGTCTTACATTATTCTTCTTTGCATCGTCTAGCAGCTGCTGGATTGATTTCTCATGCTCCCTTATAATTTTAAAACAATTTTTCTTTTCCTGGTCACTAATTGCAATCTTATCTTCTATCCTCACATTGGTTCATTCTGCTGTGGGACTGTCAATGAAAATCTGTTTGCATCTGTTTTATGGATTCCATTTGTTTCCTATGTTAGGATTCCATCATGTTCCTCAGCTCCTCTTTTTTTTTATCTGTGTCCACCTAGATTTATTAATCATATCTTGTACTATGGGCACAATCTCTGCTGTTATCTGAGAAATTATTTCTGATTTCATTTTTTCCAGATCCTCTTTTGTTGCCAGTTCCGGGAGTCCAGGTGGTTGAGTATCAGATTGTTCCATCTCTTTTCAATTGGGCTTGCTGCAGGTGATCTGGAAGTCTGTTTTTGAGACTTGTTTACATGTCTTCTCATTTCGACAGGGGTTGTGGGTGTGCTGCTGGTGCCCGTGCGACTCACCTCTTGTGCCTTGGGAGCAGTGGAATGGCGGCCGGGGAGCCTCCTCCTGGGCACTGGGATTGGCTCACCTCCTCTGCCCTGGGAATGGTGGAATGGCAGCCTGGGAATCTCCTCCTGAGCATTGGACTGGGATTTAATTCATTCTGAATGCTCCTCTTTGTTTTAGCCCCTATAACACTTGATTCAGTCAGCCAATCAAATATAAAATACAAGATATAGTATAAATGCAAGATAGACTATAAAAATAAGGCTATGTAAACTAGTATCTGGAAAAATTCCATCTTCTCCACATACCCAATAGGAACATGACATCTCCACTTGTCACTCATTTCCAACCATACACCCCATCCATACACCCCTTTGGAGCCTTTGAGCTCTGAGAGCCTCACTCCAACTAGAAAGAAAAGTCAAGATGACTCAACCAATATTCTAACTATAAGACACATTTTAAAGTGGTGTTGCATTATTTTATCGCTCACACAATAAGATTTCAGATGGGAATGGAAGATAGGTGAGAAAGGCTATGTGCTTATAATATGTGTCATGGTGCACATATGAGACTTATGAGATAAGTCTCAAACCTGGGTCTTCCTAATGGAGAACTAACACTTTATACACAGAGTTGTTTCACATTTCTTCTTTTTTTAGAAGTTTGTTGTCCTTCGCTCGTGGTAATTCTCATTACATGAAACTTTTTATCACTGTTAATGACTGTTTTCTTGCTTCCTACAAAAGTAGACATAATTTCATCAGATCTGGGTTAGTTCTAAGTAAACAATCTAAAATTAATAGGACCAAGATGTTCGCTCTGTATTTGGAGTGGGAGTGGACTCAGTGAGAATACTGTAAGCTGTCTCTAGTGGTCTTTGCCCATCCTTCCGAGTTCTAACAGCCAGAAATACCAAAGAAGACCACGTTTCTAGCTCTCAGAAAATGCCATCAGCCAGGCAGTGACTGGGAGAGACACTTCACAGGGACACTTGTAAAAGCATCAGTCTGACCAGCTACTTTCCAGTGGGCTGTCAAAGCCCCAACCTGCAATCAAATCAAACTGTAAGAGCAAGACTAAATAGAACCAGTTGACAAAGTCAGATAAACCTCTGGGACCAAGGAAAGCTAAGGAGTTCCCCTGTGAGGCTTGCCAAAGCAGGGATCAAAGGAAGCTCCAAGTGGGTGCAATATCAGTCCTGGAACGGAGGTCGGGTACTTGGCCTTTTCCCAGCTTCCAGTGATACTGAATACAACAGATAAATTAAGATCAAGGCACAAGGCAGTTCTTAAAGCACCAGCCTGTCCCTAAGAGATCCCAGGAGCACAGATACCATCCACCATGAGCCAGACCTTGTCCTCACTCAGAGGAATGCCTATTAACATGGGGGTCGATTACATAGAACAATGTCTCATCCAAAGCCCTGCAGCATGATCACAGAACGGGGCAAATTCATCAAGGGCATTCACTTGGCCAAGGAAAAGATTTAAGACAGCCTCACTGTATTAGCTCCAGCTCCTGATAAAGCCATATGTGTATGAAGAGGTGACAATGACTCAAAATAGTGAGAAAGTTCAAGTGCATACATGACAACCTGACCTTTTAACTTAAGGCAAGCATGGCCTACCAGCAAATCTGAAAGACAGGAAATACTTCTGGGATTAGTAACTCAGCAGATGCTCATTTCAAGTTGGAAGATTTCCCTAATCCAACAATTTGTTTCCACAAAGGGTGCACACAGGTATCTCAGCAGGGTGTAGGATGTGATTCCACAGGTCCTTGCTCAGTACAACCCTTAAGTTCCACCTACCCCAACCAAGAGGGGGCAGAGTCTCAGCCCCTGGCTGGGTGATAGAATTACAAGCTCTAAAGCTTCAGGCTTCCTCAGGCCCAGGAGTAAAGCCCAAGAAAGGATAATGGAGAATGTAAGTCAGATTTCTAGAGTTCATCCTCTAGAGCCATCAACACAGAAGTCATGGTGTCAATTTAGGGTCTTCAGGAGAGTCTTCCTTGATCCAAGCTTGCCTACAGCTCACCAGTGGAGACCACTTCTTTTAAAAGTCCATCTGTCTTGGAAATAAGGAAAATGTGCTTTTTAAAAAGCAGAGATGGTTACGACAAGTGAAGTCGACCACTATAATGATTCTGAATCTACAAAGGAAAGTCCAGAACCCCCCCCTCCAGGACCATGAGGTTAAACCAACACAGCAAAAACTTTATATTACATAAGTCAACAAATCTCACTGTTACTCCCATCACACGTTCCAAACCAATCCGGCCTATTCCAAAAAACCAATCAAGCAGAGAATAATTATTAAATACATACAATAGGAGATGTCAATGAGTATAATTCAGGGCCCTGCCCCCAAGGCATTTAAAATATAGTGTGTAGACAGTGTGGAAATATAAAACTGACAGACAAGAAAAAAAACCCTTGGCATGCCTTTCTGCTAGGCAATACTATTTCTGCTAGAGTCTGCAAACACAGCTCTCCGAGTAAGAATAAGAGCTCTCGGGCCAGGGACTTACCTCAGTGGTTCTGCCGCCTGCCTGGAAAGCACAAGGTCCTGAGTTCGATCCCTGGTACAAAACAAAAAGAGCTCTCTGCTCTAGAGCCATCAAGCAGTGAAAAAGTCAAATAATCACCTAGGGTCATGACCTTTTGCTTTAACCATGGCCTTTTTTAGGCTCCAAGGAATGCTTGTTTATGGCAATTTAGTGAGTCCAAGGTATAGTTACATGACCCTGCTCCTCCCTATGTGTGTCCCATAGAAATTTATAAGACAGATACAAAAATTCATCTATAAAACAGTTCCTCCTTCCAGGCAAGGTAATGAGCACAGAGTCCATCTTAGGTCTACAAAGACCTCTCATCCTAATGAGCTTTTCGTCTTATTTTCCTTCTGTACCCATAACCTCCTGCTCGGGATTGGTATAGACTTGCTGCTAGCATTCATGCCATGTGGTGCTGAGTTATATACTTTCACATAGTATTTGTCATGCTTTCACCTGTGCTCTTCTTGGCTTTTCTACAGGAATGCAAACATCTTGGAAGAAGGGACCAAGTTTCATTATCTACACAATCATCAAAAGCTGAGCTCAGAGCCAATAGAAGCACATTGAGTTAACTTGAGAATTTATTTTTATTTTTACCAAACATTCCCAAATAAACCAACCACTTCAATTCAAATAATGTATCAGTGCATCTATGTGACTCACACACAAGCTTGCAATGCAAAACCAAAGTAAAACAATGGATTCCAAGAAGGCTCACTGATGATGCCTTTTCATGGTAAATTTTGGTGGCATCATGCAAGGAATATGATGTACTGTGCATGTGACAACATCCAGTCAACTTTCCACATGGAATACAAACCCCACTATCAGCTAGAACAACCTCCCATTAAATAATACAGTTATGGAACTCAGCTTTCATCACATTGTTTTTGAAAAACTACAAGTGAGGCTGGAGTATCTTATTGCCTCAGAAGGGAAGAAAGTGCTCAAAGAATGATGGTGTCATAAATAAGCACCCAGGAACTCACTGGAAAAGATTCCCAGGGGACAATCCAGGGACAATTTGAGTATCAAAATAAACAAAACAGATAATAATGTTAAATAAAACAGGAATTTACTTAGTCTACAATAAGTAAATAAATAAAAAGGCAAAGCTGTTTTTTACAGAACAGTTAATAAATATAGGTGGAGCCAAAAGGCATAAATGGACACTAAAAGAAGTTAAGTGAAAATGTGATGAGGGGAAAGATGTTTCCATGGAATTAAAATATCTCCACATAATTATTTTTCAATTTCAAAGCACAACAAACTACTTTTACAGTGGAGAGAATTGCTTAACACCACTTAAGGGATCAAACTTGACATCACCAAAATTGTGATAATCAACATCATCAGATTTTCATCTGGGGCACTGAGGATACATCAGCTTTATGATGTTTCTACTCAAAATAAATGACTTAAATCTAAACAAAAGGAAATATCAGAAAACCTAAATTGAGGGACAATCTGCAAAATAGCTAGTATGTGCACTCCAAAAAAATAACAAGGTCAATAAATACAAAGAAAGGATGAAAAACTTTCTACATTAAAATGAAATTTCCAAAAAAATAAAAGGAGATTAAAGAAACTTGGCAATTTAATGCAATGTATGATTGCTATGGCCTGAATGTTTGTGTTCTTAAATTTTCATCATGTCAAAAACAAAAAGTAAATTTTCATATGTCAAAACTTAGCTGCCAGTATGATGGTTTCTTGAAGTAGGGTTTTGAGAAAGTAACAGGAACAGTGCTCTTATTATACAAGAGATCCCAAGAACTGCCTTCGCCTTCCACCATCTGAGGACCCAGCTAGAAGTTTTCACACATCAACAAGGAAATAGGCCCTCCCCAGACACTGAATCTGCTGGTGTTCTAAACTTGAATTTCCCAGGCTTCAAAACTGTAAGAAGTAAATTTTTGTTTCTAACCCACACAGTTCATGTTGTTTTAGTAATAGAGTTATAGTAGCCTAAGGGGACTAAGACAATAATTTTGGATTAGATCTTGGATAAGGAAAAAAGAATATGGTCATAAATGTTAGGTAAATGGCAAAATTTAAATATAGACTGTGGATGAGATAAATTGCAACAATCTAAGAAGTCATCCATTCACTAACAAATAGTCTAGGAAAATATATGTAGGTATTTATGTACAAATATGTATATACACATATACACACATTCCAAGACAGAGCAAATGGAAAAAAATTATAAATAATTAATGAAACTGGGTTAAGAGTAGCGGAGTTCCTCGTATGGTTCCTATAACTTTTCTGTAAATTTGAAATCACATCAAAATTAAAAGTTAAAACATGTTTAATCATTTTGAAAAATCATCGGAAGTATTTTGAAAATATAACTAATAATCTCATCATCAGAGAACTCAATGACATCTACAACCTTTAAAATTAGAGTAAATATGCTGACAGTCCAGGGTAACAGAAGGCCCAAGAAAAGTTGTAGAACAGCTGTGGATGGGTGACCCACACCTGTGATCTCTGCTACTCAGGAGTGTGAAGCAGGAGAATCCCAAGTTTGAGGCCAGCCTGAAAAACTTAGCAAGATCTTGTCACAAAATAAAAATAAAAAAGAGCTAGGGATATAGGTCAGTGCTCCCTGGGTTCAATCTCCAGTATCATAGAATAGAAATAAAAGGGGAGTGGAGTGAGGAAATAGAGAAAGGAAGGAGGGAAGGAAGGAAGGAAGGAGAGAAAGAAAGAAAAAAGAAAGAAGGGAAGGAAGGAAGGAAAGGAAGAAAGAAAGAAAGGAAGAAAGAAGGAAAGAAAGAAAGAAGGAAGGAAGGAAGAAAGAAAGAAAGAGAGAGAAAGAAAGAAAGAGAAAGAGAAGGGAAGGGAAGGAAAGAAGGAAAGAAAGAAAGAGAAAGAAAGAAAGAAAGAAAGAAAGAAAGAAAGAAAGAAAAGAGAGAGAGAAAAAGAAAGGAAGGAAAGAAAGAAAGAAAAAATTTGTCTAACAAAGCAGATGATTCACAGATAGATAGGTTCCTGTCTACCTCCACTCATATGGGAAATTTAGGAAATTACACTTTGCTGTATTTAATTATATTTAATTAGTTACTGCAGGGTTATAGAAAAATGAAACAATGGTGTTGAAAGTGCAGCCATGAACATAATCGAGGAAGAAAATGGAAATAAAAACTTTGGTCAGTATTGGGCAAATCTAAAGCATGGTTCAAGCCTTGCTCCTTTAGCTCACAGTGATGACTTGGCCTACTGCCCCCTCCCTAAATCTAGGAGTTGCAGTTTCCACAAGGCAGGACAAAGACTAAAGTGAGAACTAAGGCAATGGCCTGGAGTATAAAATCAGTGATCAAAATAAATAATATTTTAATACAATATTTTTAAAGTCAAAATTAACACAAAAATATGTGATGAACAAAATTTATCAAACTTTTGAATACAATAAAGAGTATTATAGGTTGAAATTTTCCTCCCTCAAACTTCATATGTTGGAATCACTAACCCCCAATGTGACAGATTTTGGAGAAGGAGCTTTGGGGAGACAACTGGGGAGCTCTGGAAGTCCTGAGGATGCAGCCCTTATGAGACATCAGAGATTTGGTTCTCTCTCTTTCCACCAATGTAAGGACACAGCACAAAGGTGCCTATTTGCACATCAGAAAGAGAATCCTCACCAGAAATCATGCCTTCTGGAACTTGATCTGGGATTTTAAGTTTCCAAAACTGAGAAAATAAATTTTTATAGGAATGGAAGTAAGCAGAGAACCTGATCTGAGTCCTCTGCTTTGTTAAGCCAAATACCAGTCTATAGTGGTTTGGTTTGGTTGTTTGTTTGTTTGTTTTGAGACAGAGTCTCACTATGTAGTTCATGCTGTCCTCGAACTCACTATGTAGTCAATGCTGACCTCAAGCTCATGGTGATCCTCTTGCCTCAGCCTCCCGCATGCCAGGATTACAGGCCTGCACCACAAAGCTTGGTTCAGTCTATGGTATTTTGTTATGACAGCCTGAGCAGACTAAAATAGAAAGGATCCGTGTTACTAATTTTTTTCTTTTTGGCTCAGGCTCCAGTATCACTCCAGTATTCTCATATTTAGTTTATCATGGATTTTACATTATTTTTAAGCTTTGAAAATATTGCATTAAATATTATTTTACTTGATCAGTGAGGTCAGTTTTGTCTCCCTCCGGTCCTAGCCCTGCCCTAGGAAACACTAGTTTCGCTCTGCTCCCACCACAATATCTTCACATATCCCCACCAGTCCCTTCTCCTATAAGGAAGTAGCCAAATCCCCATGGTTTTCAGGTCTGCACTTTACCGATGTCATGTCTTACAGGCCATGTTGAGTGCCTGTCAACTTCATACCAACTCCAGCTGGCCCATCCTACCTCCTCTCCTTTCCAATTGCCTGGTTCCAAAGAAAGAAAACATCGAACAGCTGTTTTGCCTTCAAAAAGTAAAGAGAGTGGCTGGAACAGAAATCCAGAGGAAATATTGATAAAGGATGGGTAGAAACCTGGACTAGTATGCTAATATTATAAATGCTAGTTAATGGAAAGTCTGACTAACTTGGAGAGAAAATGCCTGTACAGTCATGAAACAGTTTAACATCTTCCATCAAATAGATGATAAGACAGGTAGCGAAGCATAGAAGATAGATAGGGAAATAAAGTGTATGTTTTAGTCACTTTTCCTGTGGAAAAAATGGTAGGAATAAGGGCAAAAAAGGTGGAAGGTCAACAATTAAGTACCTCCTCTGCACCAGGATCTGTGCTACGGTAGATGTTTCCCATGTTACCTCATCAAATGCTCCCAACTCTGATTGCTGGGCTGTGGAGAACGCACTGTGCTCCTAGGCCAGAAAGCTTTCAGGCAAACAAGAGTATATATTTATAGACATCTGTGAGAGAGACCATCAGCTCTTCTCTGGAAAGCAGAAAGTTGTGTTCTGCCAGGTGTTCACGGCTTCTGCATCTCAATGTGAAATGTACGAGGTGTCTAGAGCTGGTGCCCGAGACATGATGGCCCTTGATATTTCCAGTACCTGACCTCTGTCAGCACTACCGGGGCTCCAGTCTCAATAGCTGGAAAAAAACATACCATTCTTGCCAAGGAGTTGAACCTTCCCTGGAGTTACTACTGCACCGCACCTGTTTCATCCCATTTACCTATCTTCTAAAATCTCCTTAACACTCTAAGCATTGGCAAAATAGAGAGCTTTGTTTTCCTGAACAGTGCCATCCCTATTCCAGGCTCCTAAGTCATCAATATTAAACAGTGAATGAACTCACTTCAGTGAGCATGAGCTCATTTCAGAGTAATATTTAGGCCAAATGAGGAAGAAATGAAATGCGATGCCACAACAAGAATGAGCACAAATATCTGCAACAAATTCAACACATCCAAAATCACCCAGGTTAAGATCAGAGTTAGAAGCCAATTTCTCCTCCTCGTACAGTCTCCTGGAATAGACTGCCTTGGAGTGCACTAGGAAGGCAGGTTTCCTGCGGCTTCCCCAAGAGGAGAATCTGACGGACACCAGCTTTCCTACATCTCTCCTGCACTCCAAGAAAAGGCCCAGAAACTCGAAGACTGGCAAGACAACTGCAGCCTTGTAGGCTGGCTGAAGAATTCCCAGAGGAAAAACAATTTTTTTGGAAAGAGAGAAACGAAGAAGAGAAGGAGTGAAAGCAGGGACAAGGGAGAAGAATGTCTGGCCGGAGCTGAGGGTTTGAGTGCAGCTCGCTAGGGGACACACACACACTCCCCCCACCCCGGCTATTTCTGCCTCTCTTTTTGGCAGCCTCTCCACCTTGTTGTGTTTATAGGCCTAACGTGACTTTCTACCCAATTACACCTGCTGGACTTGCTTTGCAAAACTTGCCACCTTCTGCTCAGTTCAGGTTTCATCTGATTCGCACCATGAAGCTTCGCTGAGGGTTTCCAGCACTCTATGCATTTTCACAGCTGAATTGCAACAACTGGATGTAAATCTGATCTAAGGAACACCTGCAGCTCTTCCCTGCACTTCCACTTCATCCTTGCCTCCAGTTCCCCTCTCTAATCTTCAAGCTGAATGACTGGAGTGGCCAGGTTTGATGACCGAGCTTCTCCAGGATTTGATGTCCTCTTTCCCAAGATCCCACAAGAGGGAGGCAGTCCCAAGAAGTGCCAGAGTTTGCAGAACACAGTAAGGTGACCAGGAGGCTGTATAGCAGAGGGAGGGGAGGGCTGCTGGGAAGGCACATGGGACAGAGAGCACTAGGCTGCCATTTATAGGAGATGACACAGCCTCCCAAGCAGGCTATTGACTGAGGCACCAGTCTCCATGGGATTGGAGCTTCATGTTCTAAAGTTGAGAGACTGTAAGGAAATAGGGACAAGTGGCCACTCTGACTCAATCATCCCAAATATTTTCTGCTTGTTGCTTTGAAGGGAGGAGGAGAGAGAGCAGTAACTGAGGTCTGGTCAACACAGCAGTGGCTCAAAGTGCAATTTAATCGTCCTGGACTTGGCCCAACCCACCCTCTTGGTGTGAGAGAGGAGCAATTTGTTACTTCTGCTGTCATCGACACTGGGAGACTGAAGCCAGTTTTGCAGGCTGCAATCTCAGGAAAGGCTGAGCAGAAGAAGAGCAAAACAGCAGTCCTCTTGGGCTGAGTAGAGATACATCAGTGGCCCCCAGGGTCTTCCTTCATCCATGCCTGGTAGGAATCAGAAGCCTGAAAATGACTTTCTGGCTCCCCCTTCTCAGTCCAGGTTCTGTGCTCCCAGTTCTGTTCATAAACTGCCGGGACACCTATTGCCCCATATTACACTTATCTGAGTATGTGTCTGTCTTCTTAAGAGTAAGGATTGTACCTTCCTATCCTTGTGACTCCCAGCACCTAGTACTGAGCATCTATTTATTGAATGAGTGAATGAACTACAGCTATGCTAAAAGTAATTTATTCACTCCTGAGCCTGAGGGGTACTGCTGTGCTGCAGATCAGTCTGTTTACACAGCTCTGGGGATAAGGCAGTTACCTTCCTTGGGATACAGGAAGAAAAGCATCAAAACAATGTTCCCATTGCTATTTAAAATTCAGATCCTGAGGCCTACTGACTCTCTGAAGTGGAAACTTGACTACAGAGATTTTAAAATGACCAGAAATTTCATCTCCCATGATCCCCTTATTTTATATGTATGAATTCTGAACTCTAGGGAAGAAAAATGATTTGCTCACAAGTCTCCTTTCCCTACTACTGGCAGAGCTGAGAATAGATTCCATTCTTTCCTACCCTGAGCTGAGGTGGCTTCTGTGAACATCTTCCAAGTACTTGCTACATGGAAAGCCTTTAGCAAGTTCTGATGTTAAGGCATAATCCCTGTCCTCAAGGTATGTACAAGGTATGACCAAACATACAGTTAATGTCAAATTCTTTTTAAAATTGTATTATAGTAAAAGATACATCATCATTAATTCCCCTCAAAATATTCGCCATTGCTTTGAAACACTTATCTCATCATTCTTGCTACTTTCTGAAGTGTTCTGGGAGTCATTTTTCATGAATGACCTTAGTTGTACTGTCCAGGCTAACTCAACGTCCTCAATCAATTCAAAACATTTACCTTTCATGGATATTTTGACTTTGTGGAAGAGCCGGAAGTTTCAAAGTCCCATTTTCAGTGAGTAAAGTGGATGAAGATACACTGTAATGTTTTCATTTGACAGAAATTGCCCTAAACATTTTGAATCTGTCCAGAACATTGAGACAGCCACAACAGAGCAACTAAAGACACTCATAAAAGAGGCCTTCCAGAACTGCTTCAGAAAGTGGCAAGAATGATGGGATAAGTTGTTCAAAGCAAGGGGGAGGATTTTGAGGGGAATTAATGGCAGTGTCTTTTACTGTAATAAATTTTTTTATTTAAATACAACCATATGTTTTTATCAGACTTTGTATAGTCCAAGTACTGATATAAGACTCACTCCTACAATCCAGGCTGACTGCAGTACCGATGCTGAAGCAGAGGCTAACAGCTTTGGCCCCCCAAATCCCAAGACATGGATGTTTAGGTGAGAACATTCTGTTATGGCCAACTTCCAACTTCCAATTTTACAGAAATATAAGGAGTAAGCCAGGGTTAACAATGATGTCATAAGGCTATGCCACATATCAAAAATTTCTAATACATCAAACCCAAATCTCACCAAACAAAATTTCTTTCTTTGAAAACAGTGATACAGAAGGAACATTCTTTTTTGTTCTGGTTTTTGTTTTTTCAGAATGCTAAAGAAAATCATGTAAGGGTCAATTATTGCTCACCAACACTGGCTAAAAATAGACTATGTAAGCTTACCATTTGTCCCATTTTCAGATGAATAAAAATTGACTGTGGCTTTCTTAGTTAAAGCCTACCAACAGCCTTTAACTTCTGTCATTTCATATGGTGCTTTATATCCTCAATGCACAATGGAAACCTGGATGAAAGTGAAAAGAGTAACTATCATCACTCCTGGTAAAAGTGAAGTAGGCTGTCACTCTCACCTCTGTGGCTATAAATGACACCAGTCTTTCCTACAGTATTCAAATGACGTTTTGTCCCAAGGGCTTCAAAATTATCTATAAGATGAATGAGAACAGAACTGATGAGGCTCAGTAAACTTTCACGTAGCACATCAGTAGCTCCAATCGGTTATGAAATACTGTTACCCTGCACTGTGTGGCTCTCAAACAGGGCCAAGCCAACCACTAAACTGAAGTGTTCACGGCCCCATAAGATTGAAGGTACTTTTCTCTGCCCACTGCAAGGTTTTCTCAGCTTATTTATCTGTGTTTGTCTTTTTATCTATAAAAAGTAGAAGTACAATATTCATTCCTTCTTCAGTGGGAATCTACACGATTGACACCAGTGATGATCTCTGGAGAAATGTGGCCGTTGTGTCAATCGTATGTATAAATTTAGGAATGGATATTACATTTTTGGGAGAAAAGATCTCAAAAGCAGAATGAGTTTCTCTCACTCTGTCAGTTCCATTAAGACTAAAGTTTCCAGAAAAAGAAAGAATAAGTCTTTAGGGGACTACTTCCTAGGACGATGAACCTATTCAGAAAATGAAACTAAGAATCAAGAATCAAGTTCATTTTAAAAGTTTTTGCATTCAGGCCTCTCATTAAATTGTCTAAGCCCTGAAAGTCTTTCTAACTTTTATGCTGTGATGTCTAAATCTTTGTTAGACAAGATGGAGAGAGGAAGAGGGAAAAGGAGGGAGAGGGAGGGGAAGATGGAGGGTGGGGGGGAGGGAGAAGGGGGGGGGGAGGGGAGGGAGAGGGAGAGAGTCTAAGTAAATAAAATAATCCTTGAGAGGACTTCAGATCCTTGGATCAAAACTTAGCCATAATATTAATTTATGGAGATGTAGCAAAAGTAAACTGTGTTTGTATGAGGTAAGAAATTACAGCAGAAATTTGAAAGCTTCAGGACATTATTTTACGTAAGCTATTACTAACTGTGTATTTGAAGGGCTCTTTCCATTGAATCAATCTTCTCCTTTGCAACATCTCTCCAAACATTCATTTCAGACCTGCACTGTCGCTGACTTAGACCCCACTTAGACTGTGGGAGAGATTCCTAGTTTCATTCTTACTTGGTCTCCTCTCCTGAGCATCCGACTCTGCTACCTATGCCTTCTCTACTTAATCAGGGTTATAACTGGCTTTGGCCGAATGACTATGACATATTTAACTTGCAGGCTGAGGCCTCAGTGCAACGCTCTTCCATTGCCATAGCAACTCTGGAAGCCATGTTGTTGGCATGGTGGAACTACAAAATGGAAGCAGCCTAGATATATGAGTCACCAGTCACAAGACAGTCCTAAGGGAGATCCAGCATGTTCTCAGTGTTATAGAATGTTAGATCATTGGCTCCTAATCAAAGAACTCTACTTCTAATAGACCCTGGGTCTGGCCGAGACTTGCTTTAGCCAATCAGATTTTTGTCGCCCTGACATAAGGCTTGAGACATGTTCACACAGTGGACTTTGCACCCTTAGAACACACATAATCAGAGCCATGCAGTGAGGAAACCTGAGCTAGGAACACAGAGAAGCCACATGGAGGAGACCAGAGGAGACTGTCCAACATCCCAGGTGAAACTACAGACGTATGTCCCTTGGTAGACCACCCCAGCCTGCCATTCAAGCCACCTCAGCTGAGGCTCCAGATATCATGAAGCTCAGATAACTCACCCTGAATGCCTGATCCACAGAACCATGAGCAAATCATGGTTGTTTTGAGCCACTGAATGTTTTTAGCCACCAAATGCAGATAACTAAAACTGTGAACAAGAGATGAACTTGTAAATATGCACTCACTAAGACCTCAGAGTTTCTTTAGCATTCCAAGAGGCCTAACCTGACTAAACACTGATCTTTCCATTTCTTTCTCTCCCAACTTCTTATATTTGCATGCTTTAGAATCTTATTTACTATTGTCATATGAATCATCCAACACTTGGAAGAGCCCTGATCATATAATACATTAAGTGATCATTAACTGTGAATGATTATGTAATTCTTAGAACAATCTTTATAGATAAGGAAATTGAGGGCAAAAGAAGTTTCAGAGCTACTAAAGGACAGAGTTGCAATTCAAGCTCAGCCTCAAATCTTATCACTATCTTCCTCAAAAACTTGAAGCAGCTCCAAATACCTACTCTCTTATTCTTTGGGACTCAATTTTATTTATTTATTTTTTGGTACCAGGGATCGAACTCAGGACCTTGCGCTTGCAAGACAGGCACCGGAACCACTGAGCTAAATCCCCAGCCCTTGTGCCTCAATTTTAAAGTTCTTAAAATCAGAAGTATTCTTAGTCATCTCATGTTCTAGGTGTCCAGTAAACAGTTTTTGGATTTAATTGAATGAACCATTGCCTCAGGGCTCTTATAAAAACCTGACACACTTGTGCATGGGTAAGCACTGGGGAGGCGTAAGCACTGGGGTCAAATACACAAACATAGCTGCTCACAACCATTCATTGGAGTAGAGTGGGAATAGTCTGTCAGAGTCTTTGCCTAGGTCCCCCCACCCCACCCCAGGCTTTCCAAGCAGTTCTCTTTTCTACTACAGGAAGGGATAAACACCCTTCACATATTTCCTCTCACCCCCAACTGCAAGGAAAACAGCAACACTAATTAGTTGTAACAGGGTGTTCATTTCACACAGATCTCAGCAGGCTGCCCTGATATTCTTTGAAATGGTCTGGAAACAGCCTTGATTTTAAACATGTGAAGATAATTGAACCAAAGTTGCACCCAAAAACTCCTGAGTGGCATGCCTTTTATTCTCTCCCTTGCTAATAAGAAATGTTTGCTGCCATTTTTTATTTACTCAACACCTTGATGGCCTCTAGCATTGAAGACTTGCACCCCAGGATCCTAAAAGAATGAGTTAAAGTAATGATTGGTAATAAATAGGGGAACGGGAAGCCTGAGAGATTAAATAAAACCTTGTGCCTGTTTAAAGAGAAGAATTGCCTTTCAGATCTATAAACTTAAGTCTCATATCTGGAAAAAAAAATGGGAAAGTTAGGGAAAGAACTGAAGAAGATTTATGATAAAATCAATTTGCAAGCATTTTTTCAAAGACAAGAATATTAGTTAGCAAAGATAAAAATACTTTCTAATATATCGGTGGCAAGCAGACAGGAAAATAGACTGCCATACACCAAGTACAGAAGTGTAAGTTGAACATCCTTTTTAGAGGGTAATCTAGAATTCCCATAAAATTTTTAGATGATATAACTTCAACTATACAACTATACAACTCTAGACTTCTAGAATTTATCCTATAAATGCTATCACAAGAGTACCTAAAAACAATCATAGGGTTTTATTTAAAGAAGAAAATGACTGAAAACAATCTAAAGATTCATTAAAATGAGCTTGAGAAAAATAATGATGGAGCCACAAAATGTAAGGGTTTATGATTTTAAAACGCAGAAAAGAGGAACCTGTGAGGATGGCTATTTAACTATCTCAAAACAGCTCAAAATTAATACCATAAAATCTAAAATATTATTCCATAATTTTTAGTTTTTTAAAGATTTGTATATGTGTGTGTGCATGCATGTGTACATAATTGTTTACATATAGCATTTACATAATGACTCAAATACATCTGTAATAATGCAAAAGAAACTGGTAACAATGTTCATCCTGGGGTGATAAGTTAAAAGACTCAGTATGGGAGATTACTTTTCACTTTATGTTTTTCAGTAAGTATTTTTGGTTTCTTTGTGTTAAAATGTATATAAATTATTGGGGGTTTTTTAATGTG
Organism: Heterocephalus glaber; assembly: GCF_000247695.1. Next base: position 14,587,559 of record NW_004624772.1, read on the forward strand.
TAAATGAAAGCAAGGAATAACTAACAACTGTCACTTCCTGTTAGAAAATGGAAGCTTGAAGGCCAACGTGACCTAAGGCACAGACCTGGGAATAATACTTTAAAAGGAAAAGAAGAATAAAAATAGAAGATCTTGTGATTTAAAACTTTGATTCAGTCTTTCAGAGGGGAAACTGTATATACCTGCCATGCAAACAGTAATTCAACAGGTGTAGAAGAAACCAGAGGTCCATTTCCAAAAGACGGTACCTAGTGATCACTGTCACCAATCAAGGATGTAACAAAAGATGCAGAGCAGGTGCCCCGGGCCTGCTGAGCAGCGCCCAAGGAACCGTACAGGTGACCGTTCTAGGCTTGGAGACAGTGGCTCCTTGAAAGAGTGAAGGAGACCCTCCAGGTTGTTATCACATAGCTGTAGGCTCATCCCTGGGCTAGATGCCAGTAGGACTAAGAGAAAACCCACTGCAAATTCAGAGGCCCTCAGATCATACAAAGTCCTCTATCTGTCCCAAGCACATCCTTTAATCTCCCACCCACCGCAACCCGGGGTAAGGAAAGGAGGGTGCACTGACACTAAGGGTCTCAATGGAGAAGCTCAGGTCTGCCTCAGCTCTCTGCTCATACCTGACTGCAATCTTGGACAAGTTGTCTTTATTTGTTTGCCCACATCTAAAATAAGATGACTAGTGACTTTATTTTTTATGGTTTGAATGTGATTATTAAGTTGATTTTCTATCCTGGGACAGACAGTATTCTGAGAAAATAAACTGCTATATGCAAGTGATCTTTCTGTTGGAAGGCCAGCAATTTTTCTCAAATTTCCAGTCATTGCTTTAATAAGAAGTCAGCATCATAGCCCAGAATAAACAAAATCCAAAGATATGACTGATTCACTTATTACCACACACGTTTATTAAGCATTTATTGTGAGTAGCTGAGGATGATGTGAAGATGAAAGATACACAGATAAAGAAGACAGACACCTGACATATAGAAAAGACAAGATCTAGTGAAGGGGATAGACAGAAACCAACACTCATACTCCAATACATTCACTGCAGTATTCTATTAGAAGTATAAGCAAAGTGCCACAGGAGAAAAAAGGGTTGACCCTGTGATACATATGCTACTGAATTTCACATACAGAGTCACCAAATACCAAGATGTACAGACCAATAACAATTGCTAAGTAGACTGCACATTTATTGGTTGAGGAATCTGCTAGTTATTAGTAACAATTTTCTATAACTTGACACTAATCAACATGTTGTTTAATATTGTTTCAACTTAGTCAAGCATCTAATTCAATAATTCCAAACCTAAAAGACCAAAATGACTCAATAATTGGTGGTTATTTCACATTACACACCAGCAGCAGCACTGTAAAAAATTATAGAAATAATCTATAAGTAGCAGCATTATTAGGCAATATTTTAATGCAGATGCTTTTAAAATAATGTGTTCACCACTACCAAGCACAGGGTTTATGTTCTCCAAGTGTCTGACCAACACCGTAATAGTCTGTCAAAACAATAAGGGGCCAGGGATTTAGCTCAGTGGTTCTGGCACTTGCCTCGAAAGTGCAAGTTCCGAAGTTCGATCCCCAGTACCAACAAAAAAAAAACGAAAAAACAGTAAGTGAATCAAATCCATCAGCTAATGAAGGAGAGGGACAAGGAGAAGATAAAATAGTCAAAGCCCTGAGACTAAAGAGTGGAAGCCATGTAGACAAAGAAAAATTACCAAATGTTTCACTGTTAAACTTGTGTTTTTTTTTTAATTTGATGTTTCACTCAAGTCTGAATTACAACTTTTGGGCAGAGCTCCCTGAGTTGACCAGCACAAAATTACATTTAAATCTAATTCAGTTCTCTTCCAGAATAGCGTTCAGTTGTCAGTGTTAAAACCCTGAAGGAGTTTCCTTTCCATGACCTCTATAAAATTACAAGTTGTATTTGCCACAACCAGAAAAACATCCAGAGCTTCATTTGCCTAGGGAACCTGCCATCAGATATTACTTACCGCCCCACATCATTTCAATTGCCCCAGAGTATTCCTATTTAAACAAAAAGTAATTTCCTAAGCTTGCTATAGTAGTGAATATGCTCAGCTATGACATTTGTTTGGGTGCTGGTAGAACGGTTACCATAGCTTTAAATATGTATATTCTAGAGTAGTCTGAGCAAACAAGCACTTTCTAGCCCATTTTCCTCCAGGCACTCCTAAGAAAAAGATAGTGATACAGAATAGTGATTTTTGAACCCTGCTGTCCCAACAGTATTATCTAAGAACTTTTCTAACATAAAGATTGCAACCCTTTCTCCTCACCCATACCTCCTGAAATGTGTCTGTGGGGTAGGGGAAGGTAGAGAAACCACACTCACTGGTAATATATGCCTTTGGGAACAGTAAATGATGGACCTAATTGAACATGTGGTCTCCTTAAAATAATTATATAGGAAAATCAGAGGAGTTGGTGCTTGATAGTTTCTGTACAAATCAGGAAAATTTAAATATGGATTAAAATATCAAATTAGTATTAAATGTGTTATGTGTGAAGATTATATTATGTTTTGGTAAAAACTGACATTTTTGAAGTCTATCCAAGTACTGAAGTACTTGGTGAAATGGCATGATTGTTGAGGTTTGCCTTAAAATATTCTATAGTAAGAAGAGAGATGGGGGATTAGTATGACAAAAAAAAATTTTTAATGACATTCTATTTATTTTATTTTATTTTATTTTATTTATTTATTTTTGGTACCTAGGATCGAACTCAGGACATTGCACTTGCGAGGCAGGCTCCGGAACCACTGAGCTAAATCCCTGGCATTGCCAAAAATTTTTGATGGAGCCGAGGGTGGATGATGAGAGGATCATAAAGGTTTGAGATATATTCATGTTTAGAAATTTTCATAACAAATTTTTTAATTATCTAAAAGAGAACAATAACAATCAGAGACTAACTCTGTCAGTGAGCTATTTTCCACTACCTCAGAAAGACAGTCCCTTGGCCTGCTACATTCTCCTGCCTTCACATGGAGAAACAAGAATCAGAGAGGTAAACGGTTCACCTGCATCGCCAGCTTCCTGCTCCTAGTAGGTTTCTGACAATTTTTCTCATATAAGCTTTACAACTCAATATTCTACTATGAAAATTGAATTAGGGATTTTTCTTAGTTATAATTTATACAATGTTTTAGAAGTTGCCCTCTATAAAAAATTTTGAATTTTACTTTATGAAATTCTCTGAAATAGGACAGTTTTATTTTCAAGCAAAAATATACTGAATCTGAGCTTAGCAAAGCAGTAAGTGAAATTCAGCTCATCAAGTTCATAAAATGTGTGAATTTTCAAGCCTGAACTAAAATACACAACTCTTTAATAGGAAGATATAAAAAAAAGGAAGATATATCTTAAAGTTTAGCAAATTTGATGTACAAAAATTTGGCTTTACCAATAGGCATTTATCTTCATTCTATCAATACAGTTGTTTTTGTCTGTGTGACATTTGCTTCAAAAACATCTAAAAATAAGTACTTTTGTGCAATAAAAATTATCCTTGCTACCCAAAAATTATAAGTGTACATTTGATGAAAATTCACAAACTTCAAAAAGTAGAATATAGCAGTGCGTAACGACAAGTCTCACTGGTGAAAATAAAATACAGTTATATTTGTAAAGACTACTCAGAAGATCAGAAGATTTGATGCTGATAGTACTCATGGGTAAACAGCCCATTTTGCTGACACTGTTGGATGAAGAAAGCAAGACTCAGAAGCTCTCAGCATAAAACTAGTCTTGACCTTGTGGCTCTGAATTAGGCTCCCAACACAGGATGTTGGTGCCACACTTCCCATCTACAGAAATGCATGAGAAGTGGGTGCTGGAATTGGTCCTCAGTGAGCATGGTTGCTGGACCAGGCACAGGAAGTTTTCTTTTTCACCCATACTCCTTTCCACATAAATATGCTACGTCTCAAACTCTATATTGAGTGCCAGGTGCATAAAACTTTTTTGAAAAGTATGACTACAAGTGGAATCAAGATGTCAGTTTATACGTTTTCCCAAGTTAGAATGGCTCTAATGCCAATCAATACATCATCTAGCATAGTCTATTACCAAGATCTGGGCTAAAGAGAAGTCCTCTTGCTAGTCGTGAAATGCAACTGGAGCAATAGCCAGAACATGTTCCTCCACACGGTGTCTACACCAATTTCTTAGGCAAAGATACTCAATCCCTGTACTTGGACCAGTTAACATGATAGGCCTCTCCCAAATCCTATGGCTTAGGTTCATTCTCTCTTCTCCCTTACTCAAAGACTAAATCTTTCTGAAATAGAAAAAAGAAATCACTTAAGCTATATGATTATCACAGAGACCCCAACACAGTAATCTTCTGTGATTACTTTCTATGGCTGTTGATCTTGACTTTCTGGGCCACAAGAGGCCTGAAGAGAAGTCTGTAGTTTAGTCAAGAAGCAGGATGTCGATGAGTGAATAAAAACTTTCAATCTTCAGAGATAATATGTTATTCTCAGAATGTGCTTCCGCACCTGTAATTCCCCACTGTCATTCGAAGATGTGAAAATGAGGCCTTTAATGGCTTATCACTAAGTCTTCAAGAGTTGTCATTTATCCCCTCCATGGGTTGAGTTCCTGGATCACATGCCCTTTCTAAAAGGGATACAGAATAAGCTCAATTTTGGAGTTGTAGATTCTCAAAAGATACCAAGTCCTTCAACAATTCATAGGGTTTATTGGCTATGAGCATGTAAAAATCCACAAACGTATCTTGAAGTATCCTTGCAATTTAAGATCAAAGTTTCCAACTTGAGGAAACACTCAGTCATCCTACTTATTTACAAGCAAGGTACAGAGAAAGTTTCCCATGCTTGAAGTGCAAGGCATCAACTTTCCCTGGTCTCTAGGTTCCTTGTGGATGTTTGACTCTCAAAGGCTATCTCTATCTACTCTGCAGCATACAGAATATAACTATGGTTTAAAAATCCATGGTGGCACTGGATTAGTCCCAAAATCTACCACCAGTGTGTACATAGTAGCTGAGAGCTCAAACAAAAGCAAATTTGGAGAATTTATTCTTCTATAGCAAGTTCCAGCTACAGGTAACAGTAAGACAGGTCAGAAGACATAAGAGAAACAGCAGAGAGGCCCTTTTCCTCCTTGACTATCTGAGTTACACCCAGAAGAGTATTAAAGATGCTGTATGTGTTATGCCTTGCATCTAGATGTCCCTCCAAAGCCTCATGCAGTCATAGGTGGGGCTTTTTGAAGGTGGCGGGATCTCAACTGTGTGATAATGGGACTAGGATGTAATGCTGAGATTAATGGTATGATGCTAGGATTAAGGGTGCCCCACCCTGAGTGTGAGCCTGGATAGAATATAAGGAACAGAAAGAGGGCTACTGCCATCACTTAGTGCTTCTTCAGTACTTCGCTGCTTTGCTGCCTTCTGCTCACCATGATCTGTTTCTCCTCTGCAATGCCCCACCATGCCACCCTGCCCTGGAACTAGCCAACTATGAACTGAAACCTCTACAAACTGCGAGCTAAATAAACCTTCCTCCTTTAACTTTGGGTGTCAGGTATTTTGTTTCAGCAATGAGAAAAAATAACTAAGACAGAATTTGGTACCAGAGATGTGGGGTCGTTGCTGTGACTGTACCTGACCATGTGGAACTGGCCAGTGGAAAGAGTTTGGAAAGGTTTTGAGATGCTGGGGAAGAAGTGGCCCTAGAATGCTTTAAGCTATACTTAATGTTTAAGATTCTGGTTAGAGTTCAGAAGACCAAAATTCTGATAGATAGGCTGCCAACAAAGACTGGGGTCAGGAGATTTCTGTTGTAAAGAAGGATGGCAGGACCGGGGATTTAGCTCAGTGGTTTTGCCGCAGGTGCAAGGACCTGAGTTCAATCCCTGGTACTAAAAAAAAAAAAAAAAGAAGGATAGCATTGTTAGACTCCAGACAATGTGTGTTGGGCTCTAGCAGAAAATTTGTCTGCATTTTGCTCATGTCCAGAAACTGCCTGAGACTGAGATTAAGGGGAGTGGACTAATTAGTCTTCCAGAAGAAATTTCAAGACAGTCTACTGTTGGAGCCATGGCATGTTGGTGACTTTTGGCCAGATTTATGTTGCGAATCAAGAGCAAAGAGGCCAGCAGAATGATACAAAATATTGTGAGTTTGGCTAAAAAGGAATCTCTGGTAAAGTTGCGGGCTGCAAAGATGGGGGAGAGGAGATCTTGGTTGCTAAGAAGGAACAGGACAATAGAAAAGACATCTTGAGGACATTATTAGAACTAGCAAGACATTACAAGAACTGTGCAGCCTCAAAATTGCAAAGGTGAGAAAACTTTGCTGTGAGAAGAGTCCCCGAATGATGGAGGCCTAGGGAATTTTTTCCACAGGATTTGGTTCTTAGTGCTCAGCAACCCTGGTACTCAACCCCTACAGCTAAGATAGAAAGAAGCCTGGCCACTGCTCCAGCTGGTGGCAGACTTTAGCATCATCCAGGTGGTGCTGGTTTTAGGTGCATGTAAAATGCAAGAGTTGTGGGGTCAGGAAGGCTTCCACCCAGGTTTCAGAAGAAGGCCTGGGAGGCCAGGCAGTGGGCTCCTGGGAGGTCAGTGTGTGATGCTGTGAGTGTGAAGCTGAAGGTGCAGTGGAGACCCCAGAAGCTTGGAGAAGCCAGGAGCATGGATCATCTGAGGAAAACTGCCAGGAGGGAGCAAACCTGCTAAAGAAAGAAGCCACGAGAGCTACAACCACCAGAAGTGCTACAGGGGCAGAGCCACCCAAGCTCTTTGGAGTTTACAACTTGCCACAGATTGCTAGGAATGCTGGACATGGAACTATGGAATTTAATGTTTGCTCGACTGGATTTTGATTTTGCTTTGTTCTCATTTCTTTCTATCATCCTCTTTATACCTTTTGAATGGAAATGTCTATCTTGTGCCATTGAATGTTGGAAGTGTTTAACTTTCTTTTCATTTGTACATTCGCAGCTAAAAGTTTGCCTTAAATCTCAGAAGAGACTTTAGACTTGGATTTTTCAGCAATGCTGAAACTGTTAGGACTTTAGCAACTGTTAGAGATGGACTCAATACCTTTTGCTTAAAGTGATGCTCATGAGTCTTTGGGGGTCCAGGGGCAGAATATTATGGCTTGTGTCTAGATGTCCCCCCAAAGCCTCTTCTGGACATAGGTGGGGTTGTTAGGAGGTGGCTGGATCTAAGGTGTATGCTACTGGGATTATGTGTGTAATCCTGGGGTTGAGTGCTACCCGCCCAAAGGGGCAGTAATGTGGATGGAATATAAGGGGCAGAAAGAGGGCTTTTGCTGTCAATTGCTGCTACTCCTTCTGTTGCTGCTGCTTGTCTTCTGCTACGTCCTGCCCACTGTGTGATGCCCCTCTGCCATGCCACCCTGCCTTGGTGCTATCCAGTTATGGCCTGAAACCTCTACAAATTGTGAGCCAAAATAAACTTTTCCTCTGACTTTAGCAAACAATGAGAAAAGTAACTAAGACAATATGTAATTTGACAAAAAACAAAAAGTACCTAATACTCTGTGTATCTCCAACTCTGATGCTTTATGACTGATGTTTCTAAAATGCATACTCACGGAGCTGCCTCGTGTTGCTCAACCTTTGAGCATGCTCAAAGATTACCTTGTGTTTCAGGGATCTTTTCTCCTTTCTTCTGCTGGAAACTGCCTTCTCCCTCAGTAAGAAGGTGAGTTCTGTATTAGGCTGTACTGTCAATTCACCCACATATTCCCCACTACTTGTGGAAAGGAAAAGCCAGGCAAATTCTTATGACTCTGCTTGAACTTAACTCTGCTTTCTCAAGCAAATAAATGCACTCTGTCTTTCATTTAGAAATATATTTTGTTTAACATGGAATTTTCAGATTTACTTTTCTTGCATTTCTTTTTGTTTGTTTGTTTGTTTTTGTTACCTGGGATAGCACTAGGGACCTTGTGCTTTCCAGGCAGGTGGTGGAACCACTGAGCTAAATCCTCAACCCTCTTCTATTTCTTTTTCTCCTTTGCTGAGCAGAAAAAAGAGGCTGCTATAAACAGAAGATCTGAAGCAAATAGGGAAAGATGGGACAAAAAGTCTTCCACAAACTAATCATACTTCTGAATGCTAATACCTCATCAGGCAATAAAGCTCCAAAACGAATTCCGTGCAGAAAGCATCAGATATCTCTATCTACAAAAATGCCCTTTAATAGTAAAATTAGATAATCTTTCTTTCTTACTCAAGTTTCATGGTCTCATCCTCATATAGAGTACAGAGATTCAAACTGACAAGTCTAAGAACCAATTGTACAATGTAAAAAAGGTCAAGGGAAAGAACTACGTGTGTACATGCATTTATAAGAGCACAAAGAAGGCCACAGAGCCAAGACCACTGAACCCAATTCTCCTTGGGTTTAGGCATTAATTGTCCAGGAGTCTAAAGGTTAATTACAATCCAAAAAAGCAAAAAGAATGTAACAGGTGTCAGTAGGTGTGGTGGTATAAACCTGTCATCCCAGGACTCTGTGAAGCTGAGGCAGGAGGATGACAAGTTAGTGACTAAGAGCCCCTGGGCAACATAATGACTTAGGAAGAATCTGTCTCAAAATAAAATTTAAAAAATTTTAAAGGGCTGAGGCTATAGTCCAATGAAAAGACCTTGCATTCAATTTCCAGTACCAAAAAAAAAAGGTAACAAATATAACAGGTATGTTTCTTGCTAATGAAAGAACAGGTCAGTTGGTGGTGTGAGGCTGGCAGATATTCTGTGAATACAAAGGCAGGACAGGGACCTTGCTCAGAGATAATCTAATCAGATTATTTGGTGAAGACTTCCATTTAAGGGGAGCTTTTGAATGACAGTGGCTGCGGTCAGGGGACCCATACATTTGTATGATCTTGGCTATATCTATGAGAGTTGTAGATTACCTAGCAGAGCCTCTCTTGTGATCATAGTCACAGAAGCACTCTGGCATCATTTTGAGATAGAGAAGCCCCTAAAAGACAAGCTCTGCATAGTAGTCACCAAGTAAAGAAAAAGTTGGTAAAAGCATCTGAGAACTTTCCTCCATAATGGTAAAAACCAACCATGGAGGGCCGGGGATTTAGCTCAGTGGTGCCATTGCCTGCCTTGCAAGCACAAGGTCCCGAGTTCGATCCCCAGTCCCAAAAAAACCACAAAAAACCAACCATAGTGAGCTCTGCACAAGCACATGTAATTTTCTGAATCCATCACGTTTGAATTTGGATACCATGTTGATTAAGACTTACATCGACTTGTCCTTCTCTATCCTGGAATATTCCTGTCAAATTAAAGGTGGGTTCTTAAAGTAGATTATTAATTCTTTAGTGTGGATCTTAAAGAAGCAGGGGGGAAAGTGCCCCAACAAGAGCAGCAGCAGAAACAATGGCACAGAAGAGAGACAGCACATGAAGAGGGACAAGGACGGGCTAAGAACAGGGCATCGGGCAGATAAGGCAAGAAGGGTAGTGGGGGAGTATTGCCAGCCCTCTCCAAACAGTTTCTCACCAAACACTGAAGAGTCTGAGTTTTCTCACTTTACCAAAAGTGTAATTAGGAAAAAGCTACACAGATGGTATTATGGAAGACTTTCTACGTACCAGCCACTGTGTAGAGCACATTCTATTCATCCCACAACAACCCTGCAGTGCTTTACACAGCTGCAGCACAGAATGGTTCAGTCACTTGCCAAAGGCCACACAGCCAGAACTAGGTTTACAAGTAGGTCTTCCAGACTACAGGCCCCGTACTTCTCTACCATGCGGTTCTGCCTCTGTGCCTTCTGTCTGTTATCTTTTTCCCCCACACCAGCCAGCTTCTTCTGCTTCTAGGACATGAGGAGCTGTCTGCTTTCTAGAACATTTCAGACTCATCTCCTGACAGACACCATCAAATGTGCCACAGGGCTAATACTGAGCTGACCAGAGGGTGAACAAAGCCCTTGAAATTCACAAGAAGCGCAAGGTGAACACCCGTCTAAAGTCTATACCTATACATATGCCCAGAAACCACCCTTGTAACAAAGCAAATCTTTTCACTCCTGCTACTCACTAGCCATAAGCCACACAGCTGTGGAGGCCTAACAATTTGGGCAGGAAAACAGACGGGGGAAAAAAAAGAAGAAAAATGTAGTCAAGCCCCAAGGAAAAAATGTTAACATGCGGAACCAATTCACCCACGCAGGCTGGAGAACAGTTACATCCAGCTCTCCATAACACCTCTCTTCAGCCCCCAGCCCTCCTCTACACACACACACACACACACACACACTGAGGTTAGGTTTACTATTTGCTCACCCCAACCTCTGTCAGATTGGCCTGTGTCCGTAGGACACTTCCTACAGTACCTACCACCCGGTCAGAATATCACAAGGATGCCTTAAATCTATGTGATGTCACAGTCTAATCTGCATAATGCACAGTTGCACCAGATGGCTTCTAATACTCCCAGGATGAATGCTGGTCATGCTAACTAGTACTCTGAATGCTGGAGAAAAAATGGAATCTCTAAAGCCTGGAGGGTTGCATATCTTGCAAAAAGTACATTTCCAATGGGACAGATCTCATGAATGAGAACCAGTGAATCACCCAAGTCTGCAGCATTCATTAATCCTCTGCCACATTCCATATTTCAAGAGTTGGCTCCATGTACATTCCTTGGGAAAGGAAATGGGCCGAAAGATTCAAATGCTTGTATTTCTGTAAGTGTGTATCAAATCCCACTGAGCAGTTGCTTGCACAGAGTGGGGCTGGCAAGTAGGAGAAAGCAAAGGTTTAAAACAGAGATCGACTTTACATTTTTCTTATTTTTAGTTTCTAAAATACACTTTTCTGTCATTGGGCACAACTGACGGGAATTGAACAGATATATAATTGACCAGCAAAAAAACCCATTAGTTGTAAAAATCCACAAAAGGAAAATCAGGGGGTAAAGGGAAATAGATTTTCTCCAAATCCCTGTTGGTGACATCAGACTTCCTAAGAGAGGAGGGTTACTAGGTGTGGGAGGAGCAGTGATGGAAAGACAGTGAACAGGTGTACTAGAAAAGAAAAAAGAAAGAAAAGAAAATCCTGAAACCTGCTGTTAAATTTGAGTTCTCTAGAACTCACTGCTCACATCTTACCCACTTATAGTGGAAGAGAAGAAATGTAGCACAGACTCTAAATGTTTATCAGGATAAGAAATTTCTACAAATAACAGATCCCATACCAAACAAGACTGCTCTAAATAGAGCTGTTACAAAATAAATGGATCAGAGCAGTCATTCAGAGGTTAAAGTTAAAGCTGTGACTGTAAGAGCGGGTGTACTTGCTGTGGGTACTCAAGGCAGTTTCTTAATCCTTGGGCATTAGAAAGAAGCCACTGTGGAAATCAGAATCTCTTCCTTTGTAAATTCAATCCATGGCAAAAGGATTTCAGCTGTGATTGCTGAGTTTGAGAAAAAAATCAACAGTACTTAGAAATGCACGAATTGCCAGTCACTGCAACTGATACGTTTCTAAGCTGTTCCATTTTGAATCAATTACCAATGAGATTCCATTCATCCCGTTGTGAATGGAGAAAGGAATGGGTAAAACAGAAGAGTTGAAGTTTCCCCCGAATTTCATTGCATGAAGGGATTTAAGATGAGGAGGTTTTAGATCAAATTCAATATGTGCCCACTACCCTTCCGACTCTGAGATTTCTGTGCATTAAAGTCAAAGAAAAGCAGGACACATTAGGGAGGCTGCAATGTCCCTTCCCAAAGACCATGGCTTAGAAACCCAACCCTATGCTGCTGTCACATGATGCCCTCTCCTAGCTGACATGAAGAAGTCACTTTAGGACTAGAAGGACTAATAATAACAGGCAAAAAAAAGAATAGAGACCCAGAAACTATAAATAAGATCTCATTTATGATTTAACAACTCTCATTTTGGGGACAGCAGAGGCAACAAGCATGAATGCACACCCACTAAATATTCTCCCTAAAGCACTTAAGATCAGAGGAGAGTTTAACAGAGGAAGCAATCGATCTTAGTGGTTAAGGATATGGACTTTGGAGCCACACAGTGATCGAATTTGTTAAGCCTCAATTTGCAGATCTGTAAAATGGAGAAACAATTACTGTCCTCCCAGGACTATGGGGTAGATGTAGTGAGAGAATGTGAATAAAACCATCAGCACAGTGCCTGGTAGAGAGTGTATTCACACCCTTGAAAGTTACTGTTGCTTAGAGATGTGAAAACTCTGAGTTAAGAGGATGATTGTAAGGCTGGGAGAGTAGAGGGCCATCTGTTTTGAAGATAAAGTGTGGGACAGAGTCTATCTTGAAGACTGAGGTCTGGATTCTAGCAGAAAAGAGCATCTTCCTTCTCTGGAGGGTCAGGACCCTCCAGGGACAGAGGCTGCTTGCAGGAGGCAGAGAGGGACCTCTTCTCATTCCTCTGTCCCAAGGAAGCTACCTTCTTCCTCTGCTGCCAGGAAACAATATAAACAAAGTCCAAAATATAATTATGTATTTTGTAAATGGTAAATGATCAAATCCAGGCTTCTGTTTTCTGAATGGAAGAACTGGGCACTCTCAGCCAGCTGGCCAGATTTAAGTTCTAACCAGTCTCCTCTTCCATCACATTCAGCCTAGTTACAGGATTTGCTTTAGTTTAGTCCCTCTGTGCTTGCCCCCACCCGCACCTATTTATCTCTCTCAACTCAACCAACCAACATCCACTAATCTTTGACTGCAGCCTCAACTAATTGGTGCAACTGGCTTATTTTCTCCAAAATCCTGGAGGTCCATCAAAATACTGCTTTACAAAGAGTAAATCTTCCTATTTTCTAATAAGGAAAGCCTGGCATTTGAAGATTTCTGGACTTCAGATAGAAATATCAGTAACTAACCACAGAGAAGCATGCTAGTACTATTCCAGTTCCCCGCACTTGGTCGGGAGGGTGGCTCTGTACCGTCAGAGCCACGTTCTGGGGGAATTGGTAAAGTTGGGTCTCTGCACTCCCACCTTCGGACCACCTCATCCTCCTGTTGAGTGCCAGCCCAGCCTCTCCACCTTGGATTGCCCACCCATCCTTGCGCTGCTCACCGGGGTTCTGGCTTTTTTTCCTCAGTGGAACTTTGAAAAATAACCAGTCTCTATTCTGTTTTACTTTATCCATCACACATACTCAGATTCTGTAGTTTCTAACGCGAGGCTGTGAACAGATTGAGGATCCGACTCCATGTCCCCAAAATTCCAATCAAAGCAGAATTCGTGACAATTTTTCTTCATCCAAGCTGGTTGCTAATGTGTGTGATCACTATCAGGTCAGCTGATAGAAACAATAGGCAGTGTACTAAATCTTCCTATCCCACTTATCCTCATATTAACCCTTTGATGAGCACGTTTATTATTCCAACTCACAGATGCAGAAACCGGGTTAAAAAAGATTAACTAAGTTGCCCAGAGTCATACAACTAGCAAGTGTTAGAATTAGGGCTTAGACACAAGCACTCTAACACCAAGATCTAAGTGTTTGACCACTACACTCTATAACTGATGCATTTACTGCACCAAATAGAAAAGTTAATAAGATACTCAGAGTAGTATCTCATTAGTGCTTTAATTATACAATTGCTATATATTAAATGGAATGCATATATATGTGTGTGTGTGCAGATATGTGTGTTTAGCACAATGGATGACATATAGCATGTTCATGACATGAACATATAGCATGTTCACTGAGTGCCGCTCTGTTACTACTGCTCATATTTTACTACCATTACCATTATGTTGTTTTTATTTGCTAAATGCCTTCTCTGGGCCAGTCCTTTGTGCTAAATTCTGAAGACGCAAAAGCAATGAAGACAAGATCCCTGCCCAAGAGCAGTTTGTAGAGTAGGAGTGAAAGGACAACTCATACATTCACATACTCCATGATTGTAGAAGCCTAAACAGGAACTGCACAAAACAGGGCCACCAAATGAGGCCGGGAAGCAATCACTGGGGCTGGAGCCCAGCTGTAGAAGTCTGTAAGGAAATAAAGCCTCACAAGATGGAAACAAGCGAAATCCTCCTAGGTGCATACTGGGCCCAGTTTTGCATCTGACCCTACCTCAAGTTCAGTTGCCATGAATAGAGTTCTTGAATACTAAGCTGTCTTCTGATCTAGCTTGTTGACAAGCGTTTTGCCTGTAACTAAGTCATCGTTTTAGCATTCTCACTTCTTTGCCAGATCAAGATCTTGGCTTCGCAGACTCGACATAAAAAATAGTTACTAATGCTTTCCATAGGCTGAGGCTCAGATAGTAATGGGGCAGCAACTGACTTTCGCGGGGGATGACAATTTATTCATCAGTGATAAAGTTGCTTTTCTAAATCCTCATTTTTGCAAATACACACCTTTCTCAGTCATTTCTAGGAATTGCACAGAAAATGTTCAAAGCATGAAAACTTATTCACTTTCAATTCATTAATGTTATACAACCATTTCTGATGACACACACAGGGAACAACAGGTCGCATCAAACACAAAGGACTGGAAATCACTAATCCAGGACTTCTCAACATGTGATATTAATATAAATCTTTTTCAGGAGTTTTATGAAAGCTCTTAATTTTAGCTCCAAAACACTGTTTTTGACTTTGTGTTGCTATTACTGTTACTTTCCACAACTGCAGTAAAACTTCCCTCATTCCAACAAAGTAAGGGACACTCAAGTGAAGGCCAAGGTGCACTAGGAGAAAATATTATTATTTCAAAAGGAACCCTAACAGGATTACAAGACCTTATAGCTAGAGGGGCCTCAGGTTTCACTTCAGCCCAGCTCTCTCATCTCACGAACTAGGAATTGAGGCCTCATCAGTGGCTATGAAAAAACTTTAAAACACTGTTTTTCAACATTAATATGTCTGCTTCTACATCCCTGGTTCCAAAGTTAATGGTAAAACTAGCACTAGACTCTAGGTCCCCTAATTTAAGCTAGTCCAGCCCTCTTCTTAACATAATACATAGATATAAAAAAAATATGAGAGTCTGTGTTGAAAGCTTTGTAGTATAAGGGAGACCCATGGATATTGACATAAGCAACTAAGGTTTCTAGAAGATTTTACTATTCAGCATTCCTCTGCCAGCTTTTTTATACTTTTAATTTTCTACCTAAACTCTTTTTCAAAACAGTGTATATAATCCCTTTCGGATTTTGTTGTTAAAAAAGAAAAAAAAATATTCAATTTCTGAATTGAGGAAACTGTTGAATCCAGCACTGAGTTGCTGTGTTCACAATCACTTATTGGTAAAAGCACTTGCCCCTCTCCACTGGAAAATTCAGTATTTATTTTTCAGGAGTGAGAATGGAAGTTGATACACACCCAAGTCACCTAACCCCAGACATCCAATTCAGGGCCCCAAGCCTGTATAGGCCCAAGCTTTGCAGCCAGCAGGGTGCCTGGGCAGGACTTCCTTCTGCCCGTCAAAGTTAAGCAGAGGGAGGCCTTTCCGGAAGGCTTCTTACTGAACTTAGGCTTTTCTCAGCGACTAGTCGTCCTCACTTCCCATTCTACTTGGTTAAACTGAGTGGTTTCTCTTTTGGAGAAGAATTATTTCAATTTTTGTAATCCCCAAGAACAATGTGAAAGTCAGTTGTTTGCTGTCCCTCTGTCTCCTTGGGCAAAGCCCAGTTCTGGACTGGAGCGTCTATACCATTGTGGGCCTTTGGACCTTCGCAAGCAAGCTGGACCCTGTGTGTCCTGAATGGACAGGATGCCTTTCCTTTGTGACAGACTGGCTACAATGCACACTGACCCTAGAATTACCCATTTGGAAATGGTTAGGCATTAAAAGTTGTGCAGGCCCAGGGATTCTTGGTTTCTAATTGCTAATGTTTGAAGTCAGTTTGATTCCTCGGAAATTTGTTCAGCCTGATGAAAGCAAAACTCAAACTCCCCTCAGGGCGCGAGGTGTAAGATCCTTGGGTTCCGTTCGTTCTTCTGATTTGTTGTTTTTGGGGGGTCTGATGGTTTTGGGGGGTTTGATTTTTACCAAGGTTTTCCTGGTTACCCCAGAATCTCCACATTGCTCCAGGATGTAATCAGAATTAAGAAGGAACCGACGGTCCCTCGGGATTTCGTGCTCCCTGGTTTCAAAGGCTCTGCCGCAACCGCGGCACACGGCCGCAGCCCGGAGGCCCGGAGCGCAGCGCCGGCGCCCCAGCAGCAGGCGGCCCGGCCGGAGCAGGAGCGCAGCCCGCTGCTCCGCCCCACAGAGGCCGGGGAGGGGCCGAGCGCCGGCAGTGGCGGCCACGGCCCAAATCTAACTCGTGAAAGCCACCAGAAATGCCCCGTTTTCCCAGAGAAAGGTTCACGGGAAGGGATGCAATCCCAGTTCCTTCCGCGGTGAAGTTATCTGAAAAAGAAAACTGGGGGTGGGGGAATGAACGATTTCAATGCGCTGAGGTTGAGGAAGGGAGAAGCCAGTGGCGGGACTGGAACACAAGGAGGTCAACTGCTTTCTGAGCTGCCTGAAGCTTTAACCTTGGGGGCCGGCCTATATGTGAGGCGGTAGAGAACGCATCTGAGATGGAATTAATCTGCTCACCTAGTTAAAAAGTAGGAGTCAAAACTCCAAGGATCCAGCATACAATAACGTAGGTACAGTACACAATAACGACCTCTAATACCCCTTTCAAAGAGAACTTAACTGTGATTATAGTGGGTTGGTTTTTGTTTTGTTTTTAATCCTATAAAAGGTATGGCCGCTTCCTGCAAACAGCTCATTTAAGCCTCAGCAATTATACTGTTAAAAAAAAAAAAAGGACAAATTGAAGAAAAAAATCCGTATTTTTAGGTCTTTAATTTCTCTACATCTCAAAATTTCTCTTTCATTTCTATAGACATGATTATTATCCAGATTTCACTTAGTTATTCCGTGTACTTTCCACAGAAACACTAAATAACATTCAGAATTAAAGGCAGCGTTCTGCCCATCCAAAATAAAGATGGCATTACTCACAAAATTAAATGTCTAATTTAGTTCAAAATTTTCCATTGTCCCTGTTCTTTAAAAATTGTATCTGTGCAGTCTCATTTTCTGGTGCTTTCTCTTAGACTTTGGTCATAATCATCATCAGTTAATCTAAGAATTAAATGAAAACGGTATTAAGTTTCAAATTTCTAGGATTGTCAAATGCTATACAAAGTGACAAACATTTGGCTTCCCAAATTTTATGTAATCCCAGTTTGCTGAACTGGCTATACATGAATGCATACACACATGGGCACACACACATGCACACACACACACCACTCTCTGGACCTGAAATATTGATCTCCCACTCAGAGCTAGTGTTTTGATGTTGGATATAGCACTCTGGTAGTTTTCACATGGATACATGTATGTGTTTCCCATGCCCGCATCCATGGGAAACATGTATAAACATATACATTTATGTATATACTTTTTAACACACTTCTCTATAAAGGACAAAACTAGATACTGCCTAGTTTTTTAAAGTACAGAAAAGAAAATAGTGATCGAAAGACCTGTTTGCATTTCTGGTATCAAAGCTCATCACCACTTGTGGTTAGTAAAATATCCTGCCTCAAAGTGAAGCCATTAATGGCTCTAAAGAAAGGTTGATTATCCTCACCAGTTGCTTAAACACCCCACCTCCTCTCATTTCTCAGCAGTTCTCCCTACCAAGTCTCATTTTCCACCTGAACACTTAGAGAACGGTCTCACTTAAATTAACTAATGATTATACTTTCCCCAAAGAAGTGTAAACAGACCCTGATTTATAAATTTGCTAATTCCTGTTCCCAGTGTAGACCCCTGAGTATCGCAGTCATGCACATATAAAATTGGAGGCTTACTAGAAACCAGAAAACGCAAAGCAAAAATAAACCACGTGGAAGAAGAGGGAAAAGATTCCACATTCTACCAGTTCTCTACTTTTCCTTTTTGTGAAAAATATTGCAAGTGATCAAAACTTAAACCTCCGATGGAAAAATCATTTAAATATTGAACTATTAAATGCTGAATTACTTCAGCTTGTGAGAGGAAGAAATCGATTCCAGCTATACTACCAGAATAACCATGTAAAGAATCTCTGCACTTCCTCCAAGGAGAAAGGAAAGTGACGTGCCGATCTGCCCCTTACCCCCGTGCAATTTATACAGGGCAGCCTTGCTTGTCTGCTTTCTTCTTTTTTTGATCTGAAACCACTCGAAGATGGAATTCACTCACAAATTTAAGTAGTATTTTCCCCCAACATAAGGACGTTCCCCCAGAGTCCATACACAATCTCTCAAAAGAATTCTGTCATTTTATTAATATTGTATCTTTGCCAACAGAATGATTGTGCTAGATCTGGAATACTCTGCTCCTTGGTAACACCAATGAATGCGCTAGGAGAGGCTTGGATGAACACAATGTTTGAGTTTTCTGAGCCAAAACATATTTGTCTTTCTCTCCTTGTTGCTCAATATGGAGGATTAATGATGAGGTACTTGCTCCCATTAGATTCGTGTCCACACAGGCAGAGGACATTATACAGATAAATGGGAAGCACAAACCACTGATACCCAGTAAGTTTAGTTTGGGCCCACAGATTAGGTACTTAATGATATTCTTCACTCGCTCTTCACATGCTCTATGTAGGAAAGATATTTTCAGCTAACTTTTTCATGATTAAAAAATACGATTTGAAATAATTGATATGGGGATGCGGAGCTGCCAAGAAAACGACAGCAGATCTGTGTCAATCTGATTTCAGTCCCAGCTCCATTTTAAGAAATTTAACTCTTCCGTCCTCCCTGCATAAGCATCTCCTCGTGAACTTTTCTGAGAATTTCATCTATAAAATTAGTGAACTCGAAGTGGCCAGCTGGGAATCCAAATATAGTGTTCAACAAGACACACTTGGGTGGGGTGTGAAAGACCAGACCGAAGTCAGAACTGCACCGCCCCGAGGCTGTGGCTGATCTGCCCGGGGAAAGCCTTTGCTGCCACAGGTTTGGCATCTGCGGTGAGAGCGAGGGCTCCAGGGTGCAGGGGGGCGACAGAGGTGAGTGAGGGGGCCCCCCTGAACCTCGCGGCATCGAAGGAAGAAGAGACAATCCCCAGCACCACCTTCGCCCCTGGTTACCCTGGTTACCCCGGAGCCGGTCGAGCGGGCTTCTGAAGCCTGGGAATGGGTAGGAGTGAGGGGGGAAGAAGAACATTCTAACCAACACACAGCACACTCCACCTTCCTCTGGACAGCAGCCCAAACCCGGAGCATCGGAGTTATCCCGGTCATCCCTGCCCTTGTCACTTCTTTGAGATGAGCCGAGCCGTAAGCATTACTCCCCTTTTCCTACTGACTTCTAGTGTGCCGCTCCAGGGCCCGAGTTTCAACAAAACGTCTCCACAACCTTCCAAGGAGGGTCCTGTGCGGTGCTCTCTCCCAACCCGCGCGCCCTCGGGGCGTCTTGGAAAGGAGGCTTGGAAGTCTCCTTCGTTCTCACCCGCTGGTGACAAATTCAATCCTTCCGTTCTCGCTCTTTTCTCGGTCACGCAAGGTCGCTTACCCAAGAGGTGGTCTCTGTGGAAGGCCATTTTGACCGGAGAGGCAGGAACCTCGCGGGCGTCCAGCAGGCCCCATGCTTGGCTGCACCCAGGAGGTGCGCTGGGCCTCGGCCCGGCCCGCAGTGAGGAGTAGGGTCCTTGGCGCGGCCTCTGCTCCGCGAGCCTTGGGCTTAATGCCTCACACCTTGTCTCTCCACTCCGAGCCTGGCCTGTGCCCCGGCTGGTGCTTGCGCTGGCCCAAGCACATTTTCTCTGCTGCCTTCCAACTCATCATTCTTCATTCGTTACTTAAAGGTTAGTAAAAAGTCACTTCCTCCGTTTCACCCGTTTCCCTATTGGAGGTGGGTGTACAAAGAGGTAGCGTCAGCACTAAAATCTCAGTTTTACTCAGAGCAAACAAATAATACAGTGGAAGATTAATTCATGTGACCAGCTGATTGTAACTGCGGAGAAGATGCTGGGGCAGCCGACCTTTGGGCTTGGACTCTTCCTGCCTCCTTTCACTTAGGTGATGCCGTGGGAGGCTGCGGCCTGGAATGCGAGATCCTGCGCGTGTGCTCGTGTGCGCGGGGCGCCGACTCCCCAGCGTGTCCCCCTCAGTGTGCCTGTGCTTGCGCCCCCACTCGCGTGCGCTGCCACCTCCCCGCGCCTCTGAGCGCCACGGCTGCAAGGCTCAGGCCTGCAGGCTCTGAAGGGAAATCCCCCCCCCAGCCCCCGCAGAAGGTTTGAATTATTTCGCTCCGCAGGAGACCCGGCCTTGGCTACCCGAGGAGACCCGCTCGGGATTCGGGCGGGAAATGCCCAAGCCAGAGTCGGGGGTACCGGGTGGAGCAGAGCATGGGGTCGAAGCGCAAATGGCGCCGCCGCGCGCTCAAAATACACTTCCGAGGCCGCAGCGTAGCAGCTGTTCCGGCCTATCCTGGCTACAAAGTTTCCTGTTGCTGCTTAAGGAGAGGCGGGGGCGAGCAGGCTCCGTACCCAAATTCCTCAGAAAGAGGTTTTGAGACCCTCTCCACCATGGGTGGCTGTTTCCTAGCGGCATGTCCAAAAGAGAACGCTTGTGGACACGGATAGGACGGTGAAAGTACCTCTCGAGTCCCCTCCAAATCTCGGGGGCCCTCTGTTTTTGGGGGGGATCCCCAGGCTCAGTGGAATTTTTTGAAATACATACTGTGACCTCTGACGGGTGAATGCCCAAGGCTCGCAGGCCGGGCTGGTCCCCCGCTGCTGCAGGTTGGTGCCCCAGGTGCTGGTGCTGCCAGCTCTGCCCGGACGCAGAAGGAAAAACAGCAAAAGGCCGCTTCTTTTACTTAACTTTAAGCTTTCGAGTCTGAGCCTTGGGTTGTAGGAGAATCCTGGGTGTTCAGGTTGAACGTAGCAGACTGGAAACAGTCAGTGCCAGTCAGTAAGAGGTAATTGTAAGGGTGACAAATAAATACAGTTGGTCTGCCTAATCTGCTCAGTGTGTGTGTGAGTGTGTGTGTGTGTGTGTGTGTGTGTGTGTGTGCATTTCTTCCCCCAACCCCCTGGAAATTTTGCTTTTATTTGTGTTTTATTTTGTTTTTTGTTTTTTTTGTCCCTGCCTTGTTATGGGCCTAAGGCCGGTCAGCCAGGCAGCAACCCCTGGCCCTAACCATGAGCAGACTGACTGAACAGAATTGTGAGTCCCAGCCTGGCTAAGACACTGCCCTACACCAGTGGGGTCGCCTGCATTACTCCTCCATACACATATCTTCAAATGTGGCTCTGTGTCTTCGTTAGGATGATATATATGGGGGGGGGGGGAGAAAGTAAAGGCTTAAAAAGGCCCCTGTCCCTGGTCACCAATTCTGCTCCAGCCTGGGACCACAGCCTGCAGCTCCCCCTCCTCTGCTGTGGTCCAGAGGCCACTTTTCTGAAATTTCTTTTCTCCTATGCCCAGATTGTAGGGAAGGCTCAGCCACTGCCAGGCGCCAACTTAGGGAGCCCCTCTGCCCATGACCCGATCGGACAGCCTGTGGCCCAGCTCTGTAGAAAGCCCTCAGTGGCTCTGCTGCATCTTCCTCCTCCTGGACCCCTCCCTGCCCACAAATATATTTTGTTTTCTCCATTCCAAATGCCCATCTTCTTTTGTAAGTGATACTAAGAAATGACCAATAGCCTCTTAACATAAAGTTAGTTCTGTAAGGTTTTCCATCCCAGCCCCTCCCACAGGAGCTAAGGATTAGAATTCTGGAGACCACTTCCCCACATTGAAACCTCTGAAAAAGTCCATCTTTGCTGGATACTCTCACTTTTCTCTCCTCACTTCCGCCCCGGAACACCGGCAGAAAAGGAAAACTGAGCTGAGTCCCTTTTTATGACTAAATCTTTTGAACATGGGACCCTAGACAGGCTCCCTGGGGCCTCCCATGAGAAGTGTTCCCGCCGACAGGGGGTCGGCCACGCGCAGTTAAATGATTTCTGCTTTTCCCACTGGCCCAAAAATAGGATGAAAAGAACCTTTTAAGTCACAAGTTGTCATAAGCCCTACAAGAATTTCCACTAACTGCAGGAAGACCCTAGTGAGATTTCTGACAACAGATAAATTAGGTGAGGAAACAGACTGAGCAGACAGAGGAAATGTATTAGCCAAGTGTTCCTTCCTAGATTGCTCAGGAAGGGGTCTGAGTGGACATAAACCCGCATCCAAATACAGAGAAAGACCAGGATGGACAAAATAAATCTCCTTTTAATTTTCCTTTCATCGACTAATAAAAATAATTCCCCAGCACTAAACTCAAATTCCATAACGGGCCACAAGAACACGGAGAATTCATAAAACCCGGTCTCTGCAGGTCACTTGCTAATCGCGTTATTATTATCCTCAGGAGCGTGGAAATTGAACTGTCACTGCCTAAAGAGAAAATGTAAGCGACAGCTGTCCCTCCTCGGGTTTGGCCAACTTTCCAGCTGGGATCCCCAAGCTCCTGGGCTCAGGCACTCCCACTCACTGGCCGGGTCTTGCCAAAGCCTGGCGGGGTCTCGTCCCTAGCCCTGGCTGGTCAGCACGAACACCTCCAGCGTGGCTTCAGAAGTCAGAGCTGGAAAATTTCTAAAGCCCTTAAACCAAGCTGCAAGCGAGAGCGAGCATTGTGTTCGTGTGCTTGCCGCACAAGGTTCTTCTGACAACAGCTGTCCCCCAGAGCTGTTTTTGCACAGTTGAAATCTTGGAACTTCACACAAACGTTACCCCACCCCGAGGTTCTGTTAAAATACAGACACCGACATTCGTCCTACGTTTTATGGGCTCTGCGCACGCTCTATGCCCAGAATACGCATAGATCCGGACACGAATTAGCCCACCCATCCCTTACCCAGA
This sequence comes from Heterocephalus glaber, assembly GCF_000247695.1. The sequence continues at coordinate 14,610,505 of NW_004624772.1, forward strand.
ACACACAGAGATGTGGGCTCTCAACTGTGGCCTAGGGTGCACTGCAACAGGTCTAACCTCAGCTCCAGCCAGGTAGAAATATAATTACACTCCGTCAGTCATCCAAAAGTTAGTTGAGAGAAGGGCGAGGGTAAGACTGGAGGGAGGCTAAATGAGACACACTGGGCATTTCTCGAGACTCAAATACAGGGTCTCAGAAGGTCGCGCCAGTCCTCTCCGGCTCTCAGAAGCAACTACCAGCTCCTCCTAGCTCTCGAGCTTGCCCCTCATTGCCCCCCGGAAAGGAACCGAGGAGTCTGCAGCCCTTGGGCAACGCGCACCTCAACGCTGTGCTCTGCTCTGGGGAGAAAAGGGGGTTCGAGCAAGTAGGCCTGAGGTTGCCTGAGCTTGGCGAAGAAAGGGCAAGGCTCTTGGTTCCGGCGAATTTAGGGAAGCTCGGGGCAATTGTGCCAAGAAAAAGAAGCCCGCGTTGGAGCAAGGAAGGGAGTCAGCGGCGGGGCCTTGTTCCACGCCCGCGGACGCCCTTGGGCTTCCCCTCTCCGTCCGCTCCGCAGCCCGAGCCCAGGCACTCACCCGGGTGGGGCTCCAGGCCGTGCGCCGCCGCGTCCTCCGCGTCTCCGAGTGGGCCTGCGGGGCTCAGCGCCTCCATGGACAGGTCCAGCCCCTTCTCCTCCCAGTCTCGCAGTTTTCGCTTTTTATTTGAGCCGATCAAGGCTTCAACGGAGAATGCATGTGCTCGAGAGCTCAGGGCGACTGCAGATCTTCTCCTTTCACTCATTTTAGCCGCCCGCACCCCGGCCCCCGCTCACCCCCGCTACTGAGGGAGCAGCCTGCGCCCTCACGCTCCCAGCGCCGCCGGGCCCGGCCGGGGAGAGGCGGCGGTTCCGCTGGTGCTCTGCACCCTCCCCCTGCGTCCTCCACGCCCTCCGCGCCGGATCCGCCGGCGCCCCCGGCTGCCCCAGCCTCTAGGAACGAGCGCTCCGAGCGCCGCCCGCTCGCTGCATGAGCGCCGAGTCCGGCTTCCTACCCACTGGGAAGGCGCTCACTGGCTGCGCCGGCCGTGCTTCATCTTTTTAAAAATTAATCTCTCTCTCTCTCTCTCTCTCTCTCTCTCTCTCTCTCTCTCTCTCTCTCTCCCCCTTCTCTCTCCACCCTCTCTTTTTCTCTCCTCCCTCTCGGTCTTCCCGTCCTTTCTCTGATCCAAACTTCTGGGAAACTTTTTTTTTTCTAAATTCCTCCCTTCCCAAGGAACAGGGGGCCGGCAGTGCGCTCCCGTCCGAGGGGTGAGGGAGAGGGAGGGGGGAGGAAGAAAAAGACTGAGGGGGAAAAAACCCAGCCCCCAGCCAATGGCAAGAAGGGAACAAGAGAAACCCTGGGAGCGCGGGCCAATGAGAAGAAGGGAGAGACTGAGGCTCGGGCCTGGGCTGCTCCTGGTAGTCCCCGGGATGCTCCGGAGCCTACTTTAACCCCTGGCTTCCCGGTCCCCCATGGGTTACTAGAGGTGGGGAGAAAGGAGATCTGAAAGTCGAGGTCTAATCTGCTTTGTTACAAACGTCAGCCAAGCCCAAATCCTTACATTTTCCACCCAAATATGCTGGGTCTTATAAACACTGCGAGTCCATAGTCATGTTTAATTGCAGATCCAGAATTTGGGGGTCTCTGACAAAACGTTAATCTGCCCCGAAAAGGCCCGAAACGATTGTGATTCTGATAGTCTCATGCCTGTCCCAGGTGCTTTTAGACTTGACGGTTCTGCCCAGATTTCACCACACAGGTTCCTGCTGAATATTTTGTAAGCAGCTCTGGTGAAGGCAAAACGAAACAAAAAAGCTCCATTACTATGCAGGATCTTGTAACTAAAAATCCAGACTGCCTCCTTGTTCCGGCGGTACCTGGTGGAGGAGGAGACACGGAGCCTCTCCGCAGCAGGAGCGTCCTGAGCGCTCACTGCCACCCGACCCGCTAGCAGCAAATACTCGCCGGGCAAAGCTAGCTAGGAGCTTTCGTAACTGAGGAGAGTTTTCAAAATTCCTTTTCAATCCTACCACCTCCAGAGCATACATAGCTTTCCCTCCTCGCCCCGTTGACCATCTTCCCTTTCCCCCTCTTTTTTAAGTCTTTCAAGAGACTGTTCCTTAGAATCGTTTAAGGGACTTAAAATCCAACGTTCCTGACCATTCTCATCTCACACGCCCTCCCCAAGGTACAGCCGCTGGTCGCTGGTGGCTAGAGACCCAGAGCGCAACCTCGCGCGTCGCTCCTGCCAAACTGGAACAACATCTCTGATTTCGCGGGCGGCGGACTAGACACAGTCTCATCTTTGCTCCCAACGCCCTGGTTAAAAGGGATCTATCCCCCAGTGAAGAAGCCAGAAAGAGCCTGGTCCGGTCCGGAGCGGGAGGCGGAAGGCCGAGAGGTCCAGCAAATAGGTCTCCCGGAAGCCAGGCCTCGAGCAGGGTCTGAATCTGGAAGTTTACGCCCGCCTGAGGGTGTCCACGGCATGTTAAAATCACACACACACACACACACACACACACACACACACACACACGCCAGCTCCTGACCGTGAAAAATGACAGCCCGTGGGGCCTCTGAAACACCACATTCCCTGCTGACCTCCAGGGGCCAAGGAAAGTTAGCCCTTGCCTTATAAGCGAAAGCACTTCGGTGCCGGAGGCTAGGACGGAGCATTTGTGAATACACCTCCGGCCTCAGTGCGATCTTCCTCAACTTGGATTCCAACTGGGAGGAGAAGACGCTGGTGGCCCACCAGATGCTGAAAGGCAGGGGATGGGTGTGATTTACCCAGACCTGACTTGGGCCTTCCCTTCTGCCTGCAGAATTAAATTCCGGCCTGATTGCAGTGCAGAAGCTGAGGCTGAAAGTGACCTGACTTTCAACAGGCAAAATGTTGGAGAAAAGGCAGGCCTGGAGTGTGTACTTCTCTTTCCCCATGGCTCAGGCCTCGCTCTGGGCTCCTAATTTGGTGTTGCCTGGCAGAAGGTGGTTTGGTGTCTGCCTGGACCAGGCCTGGTGAGGAAGGGTCACCCTCCAGATATTGCCCAGGTCTTTCCTTCTGCTCCATTGCCTGTACCTCCCATCTCTCTCTGGATGCCTCTTCCCTTCTCTCTCAAAGGCCTGGTTTGAACTGAGACGAAGGCCACACACCCTCCCAGAGCAGGCAACAGTTTGCCTCCAAAAAGAGACAGCTTTTGGGCTACACAGCATCAAAAATGGAGATCTAGAGGCCTGAACCTACATAGCGGCCCGGCCCATAGATGCAATGTCTCAGAAGATGGAACAAAGCCTTCAATGACAAGCATCACTACCCCACCCCAAACCCCGGGGAGAGCAGAGTTCAGGTTGCAGAAAACTTGCTCCCACACCCCACCCCTTGCTCCCATCCTGTCCCATATACACACTTATTCTGGAATTTTGAGTTAGGCCAGAGAAACTGACCCAGATGAAGACAAGATGGTTTGGAACAGTCATGGAAACAAAGGTTGCTCTAGGTAAACGGGAGGCAACTCCTGTTTTTTGTTTTGTTTTGTTTTGGGGGTGTGCGTGTGTGTGTGTGTGTGTGTGTGTGTGTGTGTGTGTGACTACAGACTTTAATTTTTTCTCCCCCAAGGGCATGCACTCCTTGGTATGTAACTGGGCTGATGGAGAGGAAAGTCTGGAGAAAGATTAAGCAAGATGATTTAAATACCTATGACTTAAGTGTATAAGAGTATGCAGTTTGCAATGGGAAAGGGAGGATTGTGGAAATTAAATGTATGTACAAATGTGGTAGTGTGGTCTGCATATTACTTCTATTATTACTCAAAGGACTCCCGTTTCTATTTTAACCTTTAGGGGTAGGAGTGGGGTCCCCAATATGAAACTAATGCCCAAGGCACTCCCCAGATTCCCATTGGAAGGCTCCAATCTTTTGTTCAAGGCAGCCCCTACTAGTGATGAGTCACTTCTGGTCTTTTTAGACCTGAAGCTGATTGACAAGGATCAAGCTGGATGGCCCCAAGCCCCTGCAGGACCTGAAAGAGGAAGAGAAGGTGACACTGTCAGGCACCTCAAAAGTCAGAGATCCAGATCCCTAGGTCTCACTGCTCACTTGTCGGGTCCCACGGGGAAGTGGAGTTCCAGACCTAGCCTTGGCAGGAGACAAGCCAGGAAGGGAAGGGCAACCCGGTGCTCACCTCCAACTGCCCAGATATTCTAAGTTTTCAGAGGAAAAACAGTTCTGCAGCATCAAGAGAAGAGTCACAAACACAAACAGGAATTCCCAGAAAGAGCCTGTGCGTTGTCCATACACCTGTCTTTCTCTCCCACTTCCCCACAGCCAATATCACCTTAAATTCCACCCCTGCTCATACCACAATACTAAGGTGATCTGCCAGCTGGCTTTGACTTTGGAGTTTTGAGTCAGTAATTGCAAACAAAGTTAAAGACAGTTGACCAGCAGGGCATATTAGGCTGGTGTGGGGGAAAGGGAATTGTAGCGAATTTGGCCATCAAGGTAGGTGTAAAACATTATGAGGCACTTTGGGGTGGGAAGAAGTCATGGGGACTCCAAAGGAGGTGGAGCCTGGGACCAGGCCTGCTTTAAACCTCAATTGTGTGACCTTAGGCAAGTCTATTAACAGCCCAGTGTGCCTTCCCAGGTCTCAGAGCAAAGGCGTCCTAAATGATTTACAGTTCACACAGCAAAGAAGACACTTAGGCTGAGGACTGCACAGAAGTAAGGTTTTACTATTGCTCTGATGGAATCTTTCGGGAATATGAAGCCCGCATTCCCACTTTTCACTTCTTTTCCCAAACTGGCATCCCAAAGCAACAGGAGAGCACGCAAGGGGCTGCGTGAGTGGTCCGAGGCGGCGTAGGGGAAGGAGCAGATTTCTGGAGACGCCCGCCTAAAGTCGGTTCAGGAGACCAAGCGGCCGGCCCGAGGTGCAGCAGAGCGCCTCTCGAGGGTCCCAGTGGGCTTTCGGGCCGCGTGCATCCTTGTCTATTCTACCACCCCCCTCACACTTTTTAAAAATAAAAGACCGTGGGGGCAAAAGGTCTTTCATGATGGTTTTTGTTTTCGAGAAATAAAAATCTTCTATTTTTATTTTAAACCAGCAGCATGCCCACCTCTCGGTCTTTCCAGATGTTTGCAATAAAATCACAGGTTTTGCCTTTGGGACTGGAAATAAAATTTAACGGCCGTCACCCTGTAATTATTCTCTTAGCTCGCCCTTCATAAATTTATCTGCTTTCTATCGGCGTTGGGGCAAGAGGCGAGTGAAAGGGGGGGAAGCCCCGATTTTATATTTGTGGCTATAAAAAAGCGCCACCCGGTTTCCTCGCCTTCTGCCGCCGCGGTGTGGCCGGGAGAGCGGGGCCAACGGCGGCAACATTGCGCTATTGTTCGCTGACTTCGGTGTGCGCAGGAGCAGGGCCCTCCACAAAGGGGGACTTGTGTGGCCCTGCCGGAGCGGCCGCGCCCAAGAGGCGAGGAAATCCTTCCTCCCATCCAGGCCCAGCTCCACTTTCCCTGCGCGCGGAGCAGCGCGGCAGCAGCCGGTCCTTAGCCTGCAGCCTGCGCTGTGAGGCAGCCCGCGTCCCGCAGGCTTCTCAGGAAGCGAACCTTCGGCCTCGGCTGAATCCACCATGAGGAACTCGGGCCTGGGGAGCCAGAGCAGGGCCCTCTGGAGAGGTACCGCAGCCCCTCTGCTTTGCCTCGCTTCAGCTGGGCTGGAAGGTAACATGCCACACTCTCAGGAACTCAAGGTTGCTTGGCAACCCCTGAGCCCCCATCCAAAGCCAGTGACTCTTGAGACCACCAGTGTGCACCCCAAAATAAACGTTGATAATCGACAATTACCATATGCTTGTATAGGAAGCCTGAAAGTACAAGGTTCATGTGTGTATCTTGCAGTGACCACACAAAACCATGTGTTTATTTGTTCTGAAACACACACATGCATGTACTTGGACACCCACTCACCTGTGCTGTGGTCTTTCTAGAATCAAGCATGAACACAAATAGCGCATGCATGGGTACACAGTGTCACTGGGCTGCCCCTAGTTCCTTTGGACTCTCTCTGATCCAAGAGGCTGTACCCTAACCTCCTCCCCTTCACCTGCATGGAGCTACCTTCCAGGGCAAAGTCTCTGAGCTGACGAAAGAAGGGGAACATGAGGAGCACCCCATTTCCAGGACTTGCCCCTTTGGAGACCCACTCAATGCCTGGGGGAGATCAGGGCTCCTAGCAAAGCCCCAGGATTCTCAAAAGGGACTGGAAGAGGAGCAAGGGGAAATGGCAGGACCCAGTGGGAGCAGCAGAGCTTTGTCTTGATTTGTTTTTCATCCTGTGTAGTTCCTTCCTCACTTCAGAACCAGAAAGCCAAATCCTAGGTGGACAATTCTTTCCCGTTCTTTGCAGTCCCAAGGCTCCCAGCTCTTCCATGTACACCCCTTAAATGTAACACATCTCCTTCCTGCTGGTCTTGCTGGTGCTTAGCTAAGCAAAGATTTCCTTTTTTTTTTTTTTTTCAGAGACAAAGAATTACCTAAAGTTTATTGAGTGAAGAGGTAAAGAAGCACCAGGCCCTGTGGTCTAACTCTGCAGCTGCCTTGAGACATAAAGACCCTCTCTGAGTTCCTATGGGGGTGGGGATGGCAGAAGGGAGGCGTGGGAGAAGAGTACCTAGTACTGAAATCTAGTACAAGGACTAGGAACACAACCAATTTGAAGTATTCTGGCCTTGATGTCATGATTACTTTTTAAAAAATTTGTCTAGAAGTGACTGGATTTGATTTGTCACCAATGAAACAGCCACCTAGGAGCAAAGGGTCCTCAGTGGAACTGTGGGAGCTTATGCAGCAGCTGGGCCTGTGGTCCACAAAGGCTGACTGGTAGATTTTTATAGCACCCTTGTGGTCAATCTTCCTCTCTCCACCTGTGGAGAATGAGTTCAAGAGAGAGGAAAGTAACTTTGCATGCTGGACATGGTGTGCAGCTCCAAGGAGCTTGAGAATTCAATCCTCCTGAGTGTGTCAAGGTCAGTGTAGCTAGGTGGCTGAACTTGTGCTTGCTTTGCTCTTGAACTCGGGTAGGAATGTAGAAGCTGCTAGGGATATGAACTGAGTCATGGGAAGCTTTTCCTTGGTTTTGGTCCATAATTCATGGGCTACTTCTTCTACCCAAAACCTAATCAAAGAAAGTGGAAGGAATCCAGAGTTTTGGGGTAATATATACAGTATAAGATCCCTAGGGATGCAGAAACTGGCCAAGGTAAGAAGATTATCAGTATCAGAATGCTGGTTGTTCCTTAACAAATGAGCCCTGGACGGGTTGAGATCTTCTTTTATAACCTGATGAGTCTTTAGAGAATCAGGGCCTGCTGCTGAGGAAGACATGGGGTTGGAGATCCCACCACTGAACTGTCAAACTGCCCCAGGGGGCTTTGGATGCTGTGACCACAACAAAGTACCCTAGAAAGCCAGGAGTGAGAAACGAGGTCTATCCCTAAACAGGAAAAGTACCCAATAATTCACATTCTTCCCAAGAACTGCAAAAGACAGCCAGCAAATCCAAGTGAATGAAGACATTCTCAGGATGGGATGCAACAGTCTGTGAATCCATGTTCTAACCCTCAGTGGTGTTTGCCACACCAGGAGGCTAGGGAGAGGGATTGAGGACTCTAAAGGGCAAAAGTTAGTGGCACTAAAGGGAACTGGAACTGCAGCAACACCCAATGTCACTATCCTTGGGTGCTTTCAACATTAAAAATGAGTACTTCCAACCCAGATCAGAAAAAAGTAGAAGGCAATACTATCCACAGGCCACACTGCCTGTAAAAAGCAGAGCAAGATAAAATGTCTTCATTTCCATAATCTCTCTCTCTCTCTCTCTCTCTCTCTCTCTCTCCCTCTTTCTCTTTCTCTCTTTCTCTCTTTCCCTCCCTCCCTCCTTCTCTCTGTCATCCTCCCTCCCTCCTTTTTGAGACAAGATCTCCCTAGCAGTTCAGCTGGCCTGGAACTCACTATGTAGACCAGGCCTCTAACTTGTGGCAATCCTCCTGCTTCAGCCTCCCTCCCAAGTGCTAGGATTACAGATATGTGCAACCATGCTCGGTTTAGGCTTCCTCTCATGCCACTAAGTCTCCTTCTGTATCTTCTCTCTTTCTGCTCTACAGCACTTTTGAAGAGTCAATATTTACTGAACCTTTTACTCTGTCAGACCCTGTACTAAGCGCTTTACAAGAACTCATGTACTCCACCCACTTCAAATTCTATGAGCCAAGAACTAATATTACCAGCAGAGTTTTACATGGGGAAAAACTGTGAGGTACAAAGGAGCTATGTAACTTGGCCAGGATTTCACAGTTTTTAGTGCAGGTAATCTGGCTTCAGAGCCAGCCAGGATTCTTAATCCCATTTCCCCAGCCTCTCTTCGTACATACGTATTTATGCAACTTGTACATCTAAGTTCTCTCTAGCTGCAACAGACCCAGGGAAAGTCGCTGGGAAGTGAAAAGCATTGATGAAACTGTCTTACATGGACTGAAAAAAATGTCTGTCTAGGTGTAAAATACACACAGGAGGCCTTTCCAGTTTGAAAGAAGCAACTGCTTGAGCAAGGGGGGAAAAGGGCAGGGGCCTCCATCATATCTTACTCAGGGCAAGGGTCAGCCAGGTCCTGAGCTGAATGGCTATCCCTGAACAAGCACCAGCAACTGCTCCCAGGAAGGAAACCTGGGCAGTTGTCTCAGGCTGGGTTCCATCAAGAGAGATCCTGCTGCAAAGCCCCCTGGGCTGGCCCTTAGCTCTTCCCTGGAAGTACCATTGCCCCGTGGGCATGGCTGCTCACTTTGGAAACATCTCCATGGACCCTTTATTAGCCCAACCCCAAGCCACCTAGTCCCTGAAGGTCTCCTGCCCCTCAGCTCCCTGCCTGTGGTCATTTCTTGCTTGTGGGTTGCTAACTGAGAGATTAGGAGGCCACAGGGACTCTTGGGAGAGTCCAGCTTAGTTCAAAGCACCTGCCCGTCTCTGGGGAATTTGTAGGCCAGGCCGATGGTACCTTCTACCCAGGAAGACAGAAATGTGGAGGACCCTGGCTGCAAGGGTGGACTCCCCATGAAGGCACAAACCAGTCCTGGGAAACTCGTCTGGGCAGGCGATACTGAGTCCTCCTGAGTCCCCATCCTTCCAAGGGAGCAGCTTGGCACTTTCCACATTGTGCCATGGGCCTCTTGGCTCTGAGGTGGCTTTAGGCGGGGACAGGGTTTGGTCAGGCTGTGGCTGGTGCGTGGGTGGCCGCAATCTCCTCCCCTCTCTGGGACCCCCACCCCACACATACCCGCAGCAAAGGCTGGCCTAGGGAGCCCTCATGTGTGTGGGGAAAGATGTAGGTGAAAAGGAGCCAGCTTCTGGGACTCCGGGCCCTGGACTCAACTGGCTGAGCCAGAAAAGTTCCCCTCTTTCTTTATTCCTCTTCTCCATTTTCAGTTTCTTGGTGGAATTTTGACAGTCTCTCTCTTAATTTCTTTCTCCCTACCAGGAAATACAGTGCCTCACTGGCAGATGTGCTCTGTGCCAACACTGATTAAAACTCCTGTCCAGGTAATGTAGTTGTGCTGCATGTCAGGCTTCTGGGTGTAGGGGTTGCCCCTGGAGTGAGCTCCCTGGGCTGTCACTGGATTTCTCTATCATGTTCACCAACAAGGGCAACTCCCAGGGTGCTGCCGACTGTGCCCGCTCTCCTACCAGCCTTGGGCTTCTGCTTGCTGACCTTCCATCTAGTTTTCCTATATTTTTACTTATCATTAGAAGCCCAGTTCCTACGAGTGGGAAGGGAGGTGACTGAAAGGAGAGGAAAGGTGTGTGCAGAGAGGACCTTGGAGCCACTCATTTGGACCCTGAGAGCCCTAACAGGCGGCAGCTCCTTTTGATCAGCTTGTCAACAAGCTCCGTGGTCTCCAGCACAGTCTGGCGGTGCTGGCGCTGGGGTCCACTCAAGGCCTCCTTGAAGCCAGAGTAGTATAAGTTCTGACCTTTCAGGACTGAGGAAGGATTGAGAAATAAAAGCTAGGAAAACAGAGAATGGAAGGAAAGGGCAGAATTTGAAAAGGGAAAGAGGGGAAAGGAAAATAACAGAAGAAAAGGAAAGAAAATAAAACGAAAGGCCAAGGACTGCTTCTCAACCACAGAAACCCTCGCTGGGCATAAAACAGGCAGCTCCCAGCCTTCACCTATCTTTCCCAAGCAGCTTGGAATGACTCAGGCGTCCTAGAACAGTCTTCTGGAAAAATGCACCTCCTGTCACCTATAGTAGAGCCAGGGTGGCCCAAGGCCTGGGGTTTGAAGCCCTTGGCTAAGGTTTCTAAGCACTGCACTGACTCCGGATGAAGCCAAAGCGGCCGGGCGCCCCGCCTCACCTCTCTGCAAGCCCTGACGTGCTGGACACAGAGTCTTCTGGTCATCAGAGAGAGCACAGAGATCCTAGTTCAAGACTAGGGGAGAACGAGCTAAGTTGGGGCCAGGAACCGGGAGACCCGTGGAAGTGTAGCCAGGCTGGTAACAAAAGAGGGAGGGATCTCAGATGGGTGGGAGGAGTTCGTGGGAAGCTGGTGGTGTTTTGCACTTTAATATTTTTCCGAATCTTAATCCAGTTTGACGTTAGTAGGTGAAGTGCCCAGAAAGGCTGCATGTCGGTCTTATGTCAGTAAACCCCGAGCTCCCGCTCTCGTGGCAAGGATGGCAGAGGAAAACTGGCTTTTGTCCCTCCAGCCACCGAGGCCGCCGCTGCCCCAGCCCTCCGCCGGTAGAGCTCTCCTCTCCGAGGAGTTGGGTTTTCTCCGAGTTTCTCCTCCCCTGTCTTCCAGTTCACCTTCCCAAACTGGAGCCTCAGTTTTTGTTTTCTTCACGCCCGCTCTGCCCTCCATTTGGTCAAAACAAATGCGTGTGTGGGTACGTGTGTGTGTGCGTGTGCGTGCGTGTGTGTGCGTGTGGGTACGTGTGAGTGCGTGCGTGTGTGTGTGTGCGCGCGCGCGTGTGTGTGTAATCCATGGCGAAGAGGAATGCGTTACAAACGCGGGCGAACAGATGTACCTCGGCGCCCCGACCCGCCCGGCAGCTGCTTTGCGCAAAAAGCTGCTCCTCTGCCCCACAGCCGCGGAATTACATTATTTTCTCTCAGTGTAATCATCTTTTTACCGAAGGTAAAAAAAAAAAAACATAAATTGCTGATTTGCAAGATCAAAGTGCCGCCTTCTGGTGCATCTGGAAGGGAGGGAGGGGTAGAGTGGCTCAGTCACGGCTGCCCAACTTCAAAGTGTTTTCAACCGTGAGTTTCGCCCCTTGCGTTTTAAACCCTCTTCCCTTCTATCACCGCGGGGCGCACAGCCGGGGAGTGCGTCGCTGTGCAGGTTCGGGGCGCTTGCTCTGAGAACCGTGGTCCTGACCCACTCTGCGCCTCCCCACCGTACCCAGCCGCTAGCCTCCCGGCCAGACGCGACCCTTGGAGGGCTCAGGGGGCGTGGTGAGGCGGAGGACCAGGCGGAGGACCAGCCGGAGGAGGGCTGATCCCAGACCAGCGAGTTAGAAATGCCAGGATTAATCGTAGAAAAGGCTCAAAGTCGTCAGGTCCCTGGAGGCGCCTTGGTTGCGTCTCACCTTCCCAGGCACTCTGGCTGACTGCTTTGCCGAAAGGACTAGGGAAAGCTAGATTAGAATTCGGATTATTCGGGGGACCCGGGTTAATCCTAGGCAGGTTTAGCGGCCCTCTTCGTTGGGATTTGTTTCTTTGTAACCCAGGTAACAGGCCCGGTCCGCGAGGACAGAGTTCGCTCCGGGCCCGTGCGCTTTCCTTAACCGAGGACTCCCCGAGCGCGGGCCGGGCGGAGGGCTGCAAAGCGCGGCCCGGAAGCTCACGCGGAAGCCGCCAGAGAAGCGGCAGGAAGACGTGAATACTGGCTGGGCAGGGCCCGGGAAGGAGCTGCCGCTTCTCGGCTTTCGCTGGGAGACTGATTACCTCGGTGCGGAGCGACAGAGCTGAGGGTTCTTTCTCTGCGCTCCAGGGGACCTGCCTCCCGCGCAGCGCGCAGGGCGCTGCCAGGTCCCCAGCGAGCTCGCGGAGCCTTTGGGGACTGGCTACAGGGCAAGCCAGACACCAGCTTCTCCCAAAGAGCGGCCGTCTTTCTGGAGAGACCAAGGCACAGGGTCAGCTCCATTGCACTTGATCTGAATCGTCCCTGTGTGGCCATTTCTGGTGTTTGAAATTTCAAGTTTTTCTGCTGACACAGGATGGGTTAAAACAACCCAAAGCGCGCCTGCCTTTTCCTCCTCTGCGCTCCGTATCTCCCCAGCCGCCCACCAGGCTGCACCTCTGACCAGTGAGCTGTCACCCCTTTGGGAGGGAGGAGGCAACCGGGTACTGTTATTTTCATTTCTAGATAAGAAATCAAAGTCCTTACAACTTCGTTGACTGCTCCTAGGGTCCTGAGCTGCAAAGCGAGTACTATTACCCAGGTCACCTAAAATACCTTGCTGTTTCGGGGTGATTCCCCGCCTCACACTCCCATCTGCTGCCCATCACTCCAGGTCATCGACCCCTGGCGGCCGGGACAGCTCGGCTCAGGCCTGCGCTCCGGGGCATCTCACCTCAGCCAGGCAGGTGCAGAGGTGCTGGGCGCGGCAGCCGCGGGTCGTCCGGCCGAGGGGCAGGAGTAGGCTGTCCGCCTCCTTCTGCTGCCCAGTGGCTGAAGGGGCAGAGGAGGGGGGGACAGGGTTGGGAAACCGCCTTCAGCTAGCCCCGGCCCCGCCTCCCAAACACATCGTCCAGGAAACCTGGGAACTTTCCATTGTCTGAGGAGCTTCACTAAACAAATTGTCCTTACAACTATAGGACTTCGGAGAAGAGCGGGCCTGGGCAAGCTTGCGGGGTGCCCTTTCAGGGTGCCTGCCCTGCGAGAAGTGTGGCCGGAAGCCCCCCACCACCAGGGCGCAGAGGGGAGAGAGGAGCGCAGGGCCTGCCTGCGTTCCAGCGCGCACTCGGGAAGCTGGTACGCGGCGTCGAGGATCGGGGAGGAAGGGAGCCCTCGCCTGTCCTCTTGGGTTCCTAATGGGCCAAGGACAGCAGTCACTTAGTGGCCGGAGCCTGCAGAGAGTGGCTGCCTCGGAAGACCCTTGCCATCAGGCTATCCACTTTCAGCGCCAGGTTTCCTAGAGTTCAAGGAGATGGCATTTGTCAGGGCCCTGATCCCAGAGGGTAGCTGGGGGTGAAGCGTCCCACTTCCTGGTCTGCACAGAACCCGCGAGCGCGCCAATATTATATTTGCCTCCGGTCTCTGCAGATCTCGCGCTTCCCAGTTTTCCCGGTCCGCGACTTCCTGCAGCTCGCAACACCCTCGACCCCACCCCGCCCTGGGAGGAGGTTTTCTCGGAGGTCGGGAACTCGGAACGATAATCATGCACTCCTCTCACCGCGCTGGGTGAAGAACTGGCCACCTTCCCGCAGGCTGTGTGGCTACACGTGCGGGCAGACACGATTCACAGGGCCACTGAGTCGCGAGCTAAGCTTCTGGAGGTCACCTGACTATAGAGTTCACAGTCCTCATTTACAAAATCGGGGCCACGGGAGGCCTTTCGGTTCCTGGGTCCCTGGGTCCCTTCGCGTCTGAGCGCCCGGATTTAGCACAGACGATTCGCACGCATCTACATTTGAATCCCATCACCGAACACCGCTAAATCCAGCGCAGACCTCCGCTGTCTTCCAGTCCCTCGGCTACTTTCTAGCTCACTGTTTTCTGCAGGGGTGATTAACGATCCCAGATAGTGTAAGGAATTCAACTTCTCAAGCTCAGCATTTTCAATTCTTTAATTTGTCCCTAGGCGGCCGTTAGTGATCGCGACTGTAGATCACATGGTACGGGCCAGGTAGAGAGAGCAGCTGATTCAACATTGTTGAGTTGGGGTTTGGTTTCGTTTTTAAAAAGCGACTCAGAAAGTAGCCCCTAGAGAACTTCAGGAAGGCAGCAGGCTGCAGCCTGCAGAGGTCCCTAAGCTAGACCCCTTTGGGTTGTCACCACTCGGATTCCTTTAGACAGTGAAGGGCAAGCAAACAGCCAAGGCCCTCTGGGCCTTGGCCTCCGATGTGGGTGAAGCAAGTGGATGGGGAAACCCAGGTTCACAGGTTTCCTGCCCCCATGCTGAGGCCTCACTAGGAGAACCAAGCTCTTCCAGGTCTAACCTGCTTCCTCTGTGCACCAACGAATGCATGGCCCTGGGGGGAACAGGGCCTCTGCTGGGGAGATGAGAAGGTCCCTCCTCAAGGCTGCGTCAGAGGCTCCACGGGTTGGCGTCTTTGTAGCAGACACTCCTTCACTCCCCATCTTTCCCCCATCCTACTCTGTGCCCTGACCATTCCTCTATCCTATTTTAAAAGGGAACTTGTCTCTCCTGGTAGTGGGAGGGGGGACAGGATCTTTCCGAGTTGTCTCAGCAGCTACCACTGTTTCTCTTCATACTCTTTTCCTCCTGAAGAGACAAACTTTGGAGATGGCTCCCTTCGTGCACCTCAGGACTCCCAAATGCCAGGGGGTGTATGAGAGGAGAGGCGAGAGGAGGAAGAGGAGACTGAGGGGAGAGGGGAGGGGAAGAGTCTCTGTGCTTGTTTTCCCAAATCTTTCAGGCTGCAAGTGAAGACTGCTCTGAGATAGCAGAAATACATTTGTTTTCTTCTTTCCGTTGGCTGGAGCACTGCTTGGCTGTTCCTTCGGTCAGAAAAGGTCTGGGGAAGGTGGGAAGAAGAGGGCATCAGCTTCCTCTAGGTGGCAGCAGGACTGGCTAGGGCAAGGGGAGGGACCCCTTAGCGAGATGAACTTGAGGCCAGCTGGGTGGCCAGAGTGCGACCCACTGAGCTTCAAGGTCCTGGCCCCAGACTCCCTTCTCTGAAGTGCTCAGATTGTCATTTCTGAGGTGACACTCTATCTCCTGAATTTTTTTTTTTTTTTTTGTACTGGGGATCGAACTTGGGACCTTGTGCTTGCAAGGCAGGCGCAGGAACCACTGAGCTAAATCCCCAGCCCTCTGAAATTACACTCTACTGTGCACACGTACACGCTTTTCTAAAGCAAAACTAGAGCATGAAACTAGCCTCAGTTGGAAATAGGAAAAGTGGTCTCTGTCATTTCTGGAACTGACATTCTTCTCCCAAATTAAGACCCTAAGCTTTCCTGAGAACTCCAGCCACTCTATGAAAATGCTGACTGAGGCTGGAAGTAGCTAACAGGGTCTATCTGCCTGTCTGTAGGTATGTGGAACCCAAGCAATGAAAGCAATGAACCTCCTAGAGAGGGCGTCTCCTAGAGAGGGCATACAGGAAGGTGGAGGTGTGCAGGGTGGAATAAGCTGAAGGACCTTTAGAGAAACACAAGTGTGATCTGTGAGGGAATGAGGACATGACCAAAGCAAAGTGTTTGCTTTTATTGACCTATTCTTTGCTGGGACTCTGATTTACCAAGATGTCGCAGAGGCCCCAGCCCCTGGCAGGAACATGGGAGAAAAAAGGCAAAAAGGAGCAGATATAAAAATTCTTTCCAGTCACACACACACTAATAGAAGCCTGTATTTGAAGCTTCTTGGGAGTTTGAGGCCAGGGGAGGGAAAGATCCTGGCCTGCCTAGGCAACTTAGCAAGACACTTAGCAAGACTTAGCAAGATCTTCTTAAAATAAAAAATAAAAAGGACAGGTGATGTAGCTCAGTTTATTTCCCAATGTAGGAAAAAAAAACCCTCCCATAGTCTTTGCACACAGCTGCACATATATGCATACTTAAACTTCATTTTTTAAACCTTGCATTGGACAGAATAGATATGCACATCCATTAAACAACCTATAAATGTGTACCACAGACAGAGAATTTTATTAATCTCTCCTCTATAAATAAGCATGTACATCACATGTGTGTCTGAATGCAAACTCCACTCTGGTTTTGTGGCAGGTGTGACTCTCAACTGTCAGAGTGATGGGTCTCAAACCTCAGGATATGCACACACCTTGGGTGGTTGCCAGAGTTGGTAATGAATCTGCTGCCCCCTAGGATTCACACTTTTCCTCCTGTACAGTTGTGGAAGTGGGGAAGGGAAAGTCTTGTGCTCCAACTTCAAGCTCTACTACCTTTGGGGATAATGCTGAGAAGCAGTAGGCTGAATCCCTTTTAAATAAAGGTTTCCATCCCTAAAGTCTGTTCTTCTTTCAGGAGCATTCTAACGAGCTTGGGAATCATAAACCTGCAATCAACGAATTTTTTTAGTGCATATGGCAAAGGGAGGAAAGACTGACTTAGGGTTCTTTCCACAAGTGTACACTTGAACAGCATGCATGCGCACAGGCACATACAAATGACTATACAAATCATAACATTTACATGAAAGGTACCTAGGAAAAAAAAAGAATAGGGGAAGGTTCGCCATGTTTTCCCACTTCTCAAATCAGAAAGTCCACAGACTCAAAATATCACTTAGCTAAAAAAAAATACATCACTTAGCTTTTTAGAAAAGTTATTTAATTGACAAAATTTTCGTATTTATTTTGTATGTGTTTTGAAATGGCTGCATTGAGCTAATTAACACAGAATTACCTTGTATACTTCTTTGTGTGTGTTTAGAACGATTAAAATATATCCCCATTAGTTTTCAGGTATAAAATATGTTAACTGCAGCCACCATGTCATACTATAGTTTTCTGAAAACTTCTTCCTCCTCACCGAAATGGTTATCATTTGGCCATTTAGCTTTTGAAGTCATCTTCATGTGCCCTGTGCACTTACCTGTTTTATTAGTGCATAAACAGATCAGACATCAACCGGGAAATATAGGGCCGAATGAGCCAATTGCCCGTGGCTCCGTGGGATAGTGGGTAAAATACAAAATGCTTGGCATCTCACGCACAGATTCTGTCTAGCACAGTTCGTGGTCCCGCCTCAACAGCTTCCGTGTTGGCATCTGCTGTTACAAGGGTATCCCTGGGTGGTGGTTTTGAAATTTAAGTCCCAGATCAAACAAAAAGAGTGGAAATAATGCCACTGGAGGGACTGGGACAAAGGTGAGCGTGGAAGCTGGTGGCCCCTGGAGCTAATCCGCTGCTTTCAAGCATACCCAGAGCCTGAATTCCCCTAATACGAAACCAGCAAGGAGAGAGCATTGCTAACGAGATTTTCCTTTCACGGATCATATACGACCTCCCTAATGGTGCATTCATCCTAGCTTTGTCTGGTGAAGTATGTAATAGAGAAAAATATCCAACTATATCAATCTGAAAACATTCTTTTTCACCTGACTAGCGAAGCAAACGGGTTTTCTCCTTCAGAGTATACCTCTCATTTTCCCACTTAGTCTTTGAAAATCTAGCCCTAGATTTAAACGCCTATGATCACCTTCACTACACCTCTATAGGTGAGACAGGCTCATGCTTTTGCGGTGTGGAATAGTTAACCTAATCGGGGGCCAGGACAGGGGAAGAGCCTTAGCCGAGAGCTTCCCTCCCCGGCCTGCCTTTGGCGGCAGGGCCCGAGATGTTGAGGGCCAGTGGGGCAGGCAAAAAGGCGGTCTAGGCGCTGGAGGTAGCAAGAAGCGGGGGTTCCGAATGCACACCTCAAGCTTGGCGCTTTTCAAGCCTGGGAGAAAAGCAGAGCCTCTGCCTCGGGGGCCCGTTTGCACCCAGCGCAAGGGCGCGCGAAGGGCGCCAGGCACAACCCCGTGCTTGCTGGGTCTCCAGAAGCAGACCGAGCTGCCTTTGTCCTAGGCGGGCAGCCGCAGCCCCGACCTCTGGTGGGCTGAGCAGGGAGAGCGAGTAAAGGGGTTGGGGAGAACGGCGGGGTCCAGATCCAGGCCAAGCCCTCCCGGAAGCAGACGCGCCTCGCCTTTCACTGGCTCCTTCAGACCCAGGGGCCCGGAGACTTCACGGGCTCCAAGATGCGCAGGGACCCTCGACGCGGGGCGGTCTGGCGCCACACGACGGGCCGAGGGTTCCCGCGCGAGCTGGTCCCAGCTCTGACTTCTCCACTTTCTCTCTCCACGTGAGAGGGCGAAGGGCATCTTCGCCTTGTTTTTTACTCGGGTGGAGATGAAGGGCTGAATCTCCGGTCTGCACTACCCGGGTGTTACACTCTCCATTGTCTTCTAGCGGGGAAGAAAGACCACTCTGACCTTCAATTTTTTTTCTCCCTTCCAATTATGATAAGTGACTGCCCTTCGTCCGGTTCCTAGAAGGGCCTACCCCTATGGGACACAACTTTTGGGGAAATGCGCTGGGCTGGAGAGTGAGATTTCCCGGGAACCTGTTACTGGACCTTGGGGCTCCAGTGGCCCCAAGTTCCGGGGCGCGGACGTCGAGTGGGAGGGTGGGCAGGAGGAGGCTTCCCGCTGAAGGCCGAGGTCAAACCCCTCAAAACGCCCTGAGTTCTTTGCCTGACACTTTCTCCCTCCGGAAACGTTCTCGTTTCCTTCTCATAGCCCTGTGGAGAAAGACCAGGGGACCCCCTCGGGGAAGTCTTCCCGCAACCCGCAACCTCGAGCCGCTGTTTCGCGGAGGAGGCACCGGCAGCTCAGTCTCAGGGCTCGGTTTTATTTCGCCAGCTGCAAGTCGCCAGCGCTACTTCGCGCTGTCAGCGCTGTTTCTCCGGTTGCCCGGGCACAGGAGCGCACCGAGGAGCGAACACGCAGGCCGGGGTCACTGTCACGCCCAGGGAGAGACCACGCTCTGCTAAAGTTTTACGAATTTTATCCGCTGGCCACTTGAAGGTCTCAGAGGCTCTTCATGCTAAGACTTTGCCCCCTTGAATCGGAAACAGCATGAAAGAGTGAAGTAGTTCCGTGGTTCGGGCAGCGCAGGGCGCAGCTTTGCCGCTGCGCGCCTCACCGCGCGACCACTCGGGCCTGGCAGGAAGCGAAAGGGCAGCCTCGGGCCGGCTCTGAGACCGGGGGCAGGCCGGGGTGACCGGCGGGCCAGGATGCCCAGACTTGAGCAAAGCAAAGAGCTCGTTCGCTGGTGTAAAAGAGCGTCTAACTTTACTCTGCGGCCGCTGCTAGACTTCAGCGGTAGGCCCCAGTCAGAGGCGACGTTTCCTAGTCTCAGTTCGAGTGCGGCCTCGTAGCGTCCACGCCTCCCTCCTTCCCCTGCTAACCCGGCTCTGTGGGATCGTGGGCGGGAGTCAGGGGCCGGCAGCCCCGGTGGCCGGATCAGCTCCGCGGCAGGGAGACATGGGCGTGCGTGCGCGCGCAGCGGTGTAGGGAAAAGACTGTGCATCTGCCCATTGCGCGAAGGTGCTCAGGATCCCAGGACCCGCTAGTGTCTGTGGCCCCACCCGGGCCTCAGCTCCGAGGCTTTCAGTCTCAGAGACCCGAAGGAGAGGTTTCGTGATTGTTCCCAACGCCCTGCGCCTTCCAGCGCGTTACACCTCCCGGGTGACCGAGGGGCGTGAGAGTCTTGGCTCGAAGGCTGCTTTCTCTCGTCCGTTTTTCTCACCCTTCAACCTCAAATACAGAAACCGGGGAAAAGTAGGAAAATCTACTACAGGAACACAGAGCAAATTTAACAGTCACAAGACTGCCCCCCGGCGATAGTTTTCAGCAATAACATTTTTTGGGCAACTTGCTTTATCTCTTTTAAACTAATGCCATTTGTGGTAGAAAAGTTATTGAATCCAAGTTTACATTAATTCCCCCAAGAAGAGGAGAAATGGCTCCCCAAAATCCTTTATCCAAAGACTCTGAGAATTTGTTCAATTTGTCTTTCTAGCTTCACCTCCATTAGCATTTGAGAGCTGCGCTTTCAAAATAACGCTCTCCCTCCCCAAGAGGCAGACTTGCTCCCACCCGTCCCCTTTGCTTCTTCTTTTTTTCCTCCCCTTCTTCGGAGAGTTTCCTCTTTCTGAAACAATAGCACGGGCCGCTGGAGTCAGTCTGATGATATAATCCTTAAGGCATTCACAGGCGGACCAGGGGCCAAGCTATCAAAGACTTCAGCTTTTTCTTCTTTTTTTTTAAAGCTGTTTACTATTCAGGAAATTTGGTAATTATTTTTTTCCCTCCATGTAGTGGTATTGCCCTCTTCCTTTTGATATTAGATCCTCTATGGGCCTCTAACTTCATGCTGTAGAGAAAGGAGAAAGATGAAGGGACCGAATTCTGCATCAGAATGTAATTTTCCTTTATGTCATCATTGCTGCTAAAGACCAGCTGAGGGCTTCCAAAAGAACAGGACCCCCAGAGCAGAGCATGCAATCTTCATGTTTCTAGGGACAGAAGAGAGTGCCAATTCCACTTACTCTTTTCCACCACAAACTTGGTTTTTTGGTACCTCATTCCACCAAAAAAAATGCTTTTATAATAAGATTGAAAAAGCACACCAGGAGGGGAAAAGGAGGATGATAACCAAACTTTGTTAAGAATGCTCTACAATGAATCATGTTATATTTGGGGGGGGGGTTAATGTATCAGTTTTATTATCCTCAGATGCTACCTTGTTTACCATGGTTTTCCCTGTGCCTAGTACAGTGCCTTACTTACAGCAGGCATCATTCAACAAATTTTTGTCCTCTGAATGTTTGAAAAGCATAAAACAAAGGAGCATAAGAAGCACTGGATGTTTAATTCCATTCATTTAAAAATCCCTCCGTGATGCATTTCTAGAGCTAATGTCCCCTACAAAGCAAAATCAATTCTGCTAGATTGTGAGAGACTATGTTTAAGGACTTCAAGTTTTCTCTCCCCAAGTAAATTGTAACACACAAAGATTAGGCACTCCACGTTAATACTTTCATCATAAGCAATGCCTTGCATATTGCTGAGTACACCAATCAACCATTTTAGAGAATAGGAAAGGAAAAAGATTCAGCTTAAAATGTAACAGGTTGTTCCAGGTGTGGTGGCACTCAGCACTTGGCAAGCGAGGCAAAAGGATCGCCACAACTTTGAGGCATCCTGTTCTACAGTTCAGGACTTGGGCTACATAGCAAGACCTTGTCTCAAAACCAAAAAACCAAATAAATAAATAAAATAAAATGGAGTATATTGGGGGTGGGAGTGTAGCACAGTGATAAAGTATTTGCATAGCAAATGTGAGGCCCAGGGGTTTGATACTTAGCACCACAAAAAGAAAAATGTTGCAATATGTTAAGTGAAATTTGATGTGCAGGTAAGCCTTGGTATGATGCCAGATAGCCCTGTAGGTGGGCAATAGAGGGCAAGGAAGCACAACTCCTTCACATGATATCTCCTCCTGCCAAAACCCTCTCCAGAACTAATGCATTTTCCTCCCCACCTTCCCATGTTACAATATGAAACCATGGAGAAGAGGATGAGCTGAGCTGAGAATGACTCTTCCACATTGCTCTCCTTACAGCTTTTCTAGCCTCATGGTAAGCTATGATGAGTGGTTACCTCAGTAGGTTTGAGTAGTTACTAATGAGATCATCACAAAAGTTGTATTCACATTATGTACTCATTTGGCTTTTTTCCAAGCACAATCATGATAGGTTTCCCAATAAATGCACGTTATTTGGTGAAAGAGACCCTGAGAAGAAACACTCTCAATGTAAGATTACAGAAGTTTATCCCTCCCCTTTTTATTTTTCATTGAAAATTTCACCGTGGTAAGTAAGCATACGCTCTGGAGATCAATTTGGAGCTCTTCAAACAGAAAGACCTCTGCTTTCTTGAATTGACGTCCCATTAGCACCTTGCACATAGATGTGAAGCCCGATGTGCAAACATTTAAAATGCTGACCTTTTCAGCAATGAATAGTTCCTTATTTGATTCCTCAATACATGTCTGATTTAGCATGTAAGCAAATCTTAGATACTTGACCAAAATGTTGGCTAAATTAGAAGCCAGATGGTTCTGGATTTGATCCTAAAGCCAACAAATCAGAAGTATTTTCTATCTCAGATAGAAAAAATAGTTGTATATTTAATTATAAAATAATTGTAATCCAGTAGAGGGGAAATTTGATGATACAAGAATGAAAGGACAATTGCCAAAGCAAAGTCTTTGAATAAGTGTAAAGTGGAGGGACCAGAGCACATGAGAACAGATTGGACTTATGTGAGAGACCAGAAATAGAAAATGCTTTCTGATTTTTTTCTGATATATCGTAATGGGGAATAGTAACTATCAGTTAGGGCTCTTTACTCTGATCAGTTAGGGAATTTTAAAGAATCAAAGGATAGCAAGCTGAGTAATGTATAAATTTTTAAATACCAGAAGGTATTTATTTAAATGCAAATTGTTACTCAAAAAAGTTATGATGAGATTCTATACCTTATTCAAATGATTACTGAAACCATTTTGGAATGCTGCTTTTGGAAATGACTTCATAGAGTGTTTATCAGCCACTTTAGAGACTCTGAATTATCATTTGTCCCAATGCTCTTTTTCCTGCAAATATGGGTGCACTTTTGGAAATCAAAGCTGAGGAATTAACTCTAAAAATGAAGAGTATCAGCTGTGTAATAGCATCTTTTTTTTTTTTTTTCGGTACAGGGGATCGAACTCAGGACCTTGCGCTTGCAAGGCAGGCGGCAGAACCACTGAGCTAAATCCCCAGCCCCATAATAGCATCTTTGCTAAAGAAAAGGTGCCATTTCAGAAAGTCCCTGTGACAGAATGTACAGGCCTCAATGTAGTGGCTCAAAGCAAATATAGGCTGTTCCCAATCATATCTAGGGCTTCAGTCATTGAAAGCAAAGCTCCAGGATTCCTAGAGGATGTACATCTGCCCAGAGAGCCCCAGATATTCTGGCTATTTTTATTTGAGAGACTGCTTGCTTCAGGATAGCATCCCTATATTAGGAAGTTTCTGAGATATTCTAGGAAGGTCTCAGAGGAGTTGAATTAAATTAGTCTTAAATCTTTTCCCTTCCCAACTCCTCCTCCTAAATAAAAACAAACAAAACAACAAAAACAAATGTATTAGACTAGGACTCACACATGTACTAACAAACAGTAGGTTTATAAAATTTACTGGCGATCTAAATGATGATAGAGCATCCATAGTTTAAGAAATAGCTGCACAATACTCAACTGTAGGTTTCTAAGTGTTCTCAACACAATCTCCCAAAGTGCAGACCAGTGAAAAACTTCATGCTCATGATGCAGCCCATGTCTGCTGCTTAGATGGAGCTGTAAAATAAGGGTGACCTTTTATTCTACTCTGCAAAATACTGGGAGGTGGAGGTGGAAGAAGTGTCCCCTTTGCTATTCACGGATGTTTTTAGATTATTACTCCTCTCTTCTTCCTAACAATCCCTGGTTACAGGAAACATGTTATTAACCTACAGAACTCTCCTGACTTCTTACAGGTTTTATTGCTGGCTCACACTCTGCCTACACAGCTACCGCTGACATAGTTTTTGTGGTTTCACATTAAAGTAAATGATTTTTACAGTTCTGCAGCCTCTTTGACCATCTTTCCTCTAGAGATCATGATTTATCACCTTATATCAATAATTATTCCTTGGGTTATACCCCAAACTTTTAGTAGCAAGCCCCCCTCCCATAATATTCCACATCTCAGCTGTTGTAAATTGTGCCACTACAAACATGAGTTTAGTAAACTATAGCACACTGTTTAATTTTTTTAGGACTTTATCCAGGAAAGGAAGAGCTGGGTCAAATGGCATTTCCATTTTTATTTTTTTGAGGAATCTTGCAACTGATTTCCATAGCAATTGTACTAGTTTACATTCTCACCAATGGAGAATTCTTTTTCCTTGGCTTCCTCACCATCCTTCATTCTTTGATTACTTGATGATAGTCATTTTGATTGGTGAGGTAGAAGCTCAATGTTATTTTGATTTGCATTTTCCTAATGGCTAAAGATTTTGAACATTTTTTTCATGTACTTATTGACCAATTGTACTTCTTCTTTTGAGAACTGTCTATTCTGTTCATTTGCCCATTTTTAATTGGTTTATTTGTTGAGGGGTGATTTTTTTGAGTTCTTTATACATTCTAGATATCAATCCTCTATTAAAAGAGTCCCCAGCAAAGACTTCTTTCTAATCCTGTAGAATGGTTCTCCACTCTGTTAATTGTTTTCTTTGCTGTGCAGAAGCTTTCTAATTCTGCATAAAATCATTTGTTGATTCTTGGTAATATTTCCTGTGCTACTGGATTCCTATTCAGGGAATCTTTACTTTTCCTATGACTTCAAGTATTTCCTCTGTTATCTTTTCAGCAGTTTCAAAATTTGTGGTTTTAACTATAGATCTTTGATCCATTTTTATTTCATTTTTAGTACAAGATATAGGGATCTAGTTTCATTCAGAAGAAGCATATAGATATCTAGTTTTCCCAGCATCATTTGTGAAAAAGACTATAGTTTCTCTAACATACGTTTTTGACCCTTTTGTAAAAAGTCAGATAGCTGTAGGTACAAGGTTTGTTTCTGTGTCTTTGATCCCATCAGTCTACATGTTTTTGTGTGCCAATACTGTACTGTTTTTGTTACTACAGTTTTACAGTACAACTTGAAATCCTGTTTTGTGATGCCTCAATCATTATTCCTTTGGTTTGGTGTTGCATTGGCTATTCTGAATCTTCCCTGATTCCATATGAATTTTAGTATTTTTTTCTAGATCTCTGAAGAGTGTTGTTGGTATTTTAATAGGAATTGCATTGAACCAGTAGATTTTTTTTTATATGGCTATTTTAACAATATTAGTTCCGCCCATTCATGGACAAGGAAGATATTTCCATTTTCTAATGTCTTCTTCAATTACTTCAGTATTCTATAATTTTAATTACACAGGCTTTCCCCTTTTTTGGTTAGGTTGATTCCTGGATATTTAATTTTTTTGGAAGTTATTGCAAATAGACTTGCTTTCCTGATTCCTTTCTCAGTGGGCTCATATTGGTGTATAGGAATGCAATTGAATTTTGTGTGTTGATGTTGTATGCTACCATTTTGTGGGACCTTTTATGTAAAACATCACATCATCTGCAAAAGAGGATAATTTGACTTCTCCCATTTATATTCATATCTCTTTCATTGGCTTCTCTTTCCCAAAAGAGTGCAATTCTGGGGGTAGGATTTCAATATATAAACTTTAGGAGAACACAATTCAGTTTGCAACACTTCATCACCATTTTCTTTAAATTTCTACATAACGCTAACCAGCTGTTGACTAACCACTTACTTTCCTATTGGTTTTGCACTGTCTCTCTTCTTCAATGTCAGTTCAGAGAGAGTGAGGATTTTTGTCTTGTTTTTCACTGCTGTGCATCCAATGCCTAGAACATTGCCTGCATGTAGCAAGCACTGGACACATATTTGTAAAAAGATTTACTAGATTTTCATATGCATTTCATATGGGTTCCCTGAACCCATTTGAGTTCATGAACCTTAACATCCCCCTTCTCATAGTGATTTTCAATCATAAAACCATTATATTTGCATCTACACTGTGCTCCATGGTGTGCTTGATACTGGAATAATTTTTAAAGAACAAAAACAATAATAAAAATTCAATCTTTTTGCAATAATCTGTGCTCAATGGTACTTATATGTAACTACATATAAGGGGAAAATACAGACAGTTAATTTATGGCACAAGTTTCAACTACAATAAAGAAACTAGTAGGCAGCAAAGTACTCAGGGAAATCCCACCCATAACATAGAGATAATAAGATGGGCATTATGGTGTGTGCCATTCTGGGAGGCTAGGGTAGTAGTATTGAAAGATAGAGCCCATCCAAGTAACTTAAGTGACCTAGCAAGACTGTCTCAAAAATTTAATACAGGATAGTGTTGGGGGAATGGGGTTGTAGCTCAGTGTGAAGGCTCTGGGTTCATTCCCCAACATTGTGAAAAAAAAGCATAATAATTCTGATGTGTTACAGAAGTTTGTGAGGATAAGATGTGGTTATAGTTTACCATACACTTTTTCATATTAGGAAAATATTTGAAAGTTACAAGAAGAATGACCTTTGGGAGCCATATAAGCCCTCTTATAGAATGTTCCTATGCATCAAGAAGGAGTTAACCTGCTTGGTAGTGCCCAGGGCCTGGCTGGGCCTGGCCAGCCAATGGAAACAAATCAGAGATGTAATTCTTGTAACGTGAGTCATTGCTGGGGTGCAACAGGGGGACATTCTAAAGCCATACAGAGGAGCCCCTCTCTAGCCTACCCACACAGTTCAATTTACTCTCCATAAAAATGCAATAAAAATCTCACTTGCCTCCAGACTGTTGAACACTTTCGATTCTAAATGATTTGGAATAGAACTCCTGACAGTACTTCTGGAAAGAGTTGAATGAAGTAGCCTTATGAAAAAACAAGGGGAAGAGAAAACAAAGTAGTTGTATTTTATCAAGCCAGATAGTAGTTTAAAGCATGGCAACATTGTAAGAACACATGAGCCAAGGCTAAAATAATTTTTTGCAGCAAATGGAAGACATGTAGAATGACTTTTCTGTTCTTAACAGTGAGTAGGGAGATTAAACTCCTTGTTCTGAAGCATCACATAATTTTGGGGGGAGTTAGGTAATGCTAAGTCGTGCTTCTTCATTATCACAGAAGTCCACATTCACTGAAGTCCAAAGCTTGGCTAGGTTATGGATGTGCTAAACATTTCTTCTATTTGATGCCATTGTCCAAAGTGTTTACCACCTGTGCCAAAGACATTAGATCAGTTTGCTGTGCATAGTAATAATAGTGTTTTTTAATATGGAACACTTCATGAATTTGCCTGTCATCCCTGCACAGGAGCCACGCTCATCTTAATCTTCTCTGTGTCGCTCCAATGTTAGTATATGTGCTGCTGAAGTGAGCACAATAATAGCACTTTATTAGGAATGGGATTTGTGTTAGATTTCTGTTACTGTAACAACAAACCCCATGTAACTGATTTAGGAAGAGAAAAGGTTTCCTTTGAATTATAGTTTTGGAGGCTTCAGTCCATGGTCTGTTGACCTTGTTGCTTTTGGGCTTGTGGTGAGGCAGTATGCATATCATGGCAGAAGCATATGGCAGAAGTGTTCACCTCATGGCTGGGACATGAAGAGGAGTGAGAGGAAGGGGCTGGGTCACATTATACCCTTCAAGGGCATGTCACCAATAGCCAGAGGACCTCCTAGTAGCCTGCACCTCCTAAAAGATACCCGCTCTGTAATAGTGCTCTGGACTGAAGACCAAGCTGCTAACTCAAGGGTCTTTGGGAGCCACTTACCCAAACCATAGCAGGATGATCTATGGATTTTACTTAATTGAGCTGTCTCTTATTAATAGAAATAATGGCACTATGGCTTTAATCTTAAATCATGATTCTTTTATAAATCACGTCCATTGTACCCCTTACTTACTTTGCCTCTATCGTCCCTGAAATCTCAAGTGTGTACAGGTTTTATATGAATACACTAAGTACAAGAGTCTTTATTCCCACCAATATACTGTCCAGCCCATCATTAATGCCACCTTAGTCTAGTC
Source organism: Heterocephalus glaber (assembly GCF_000247695.1). The sequence continues at coordinate 14,637,987 of NW_004624772.1, forward strand.
TGAGCTCACCTAGGGTTCTGAATACTGAAGATTATGATAATAAATGTGGTGACAGCACAGATATGGTAGTTTCCTTTTATGATATTGATGTCAGAAACTTTCAGAAATAATTTGAACATTCCTAACTAGTGCTTAATGGAATTTTATGACTTTCTTGCTCATAAATTTAATCCATGCTGAACTGTTTTTATTTCTAGGCCATATAACCCTTTACAGGGTAATAAGTACTGTAATTTTACTACTCACTGTGTAAAATAACTCCCCTTCTTATTTGTCTCTCTTGGCTTCAGGAAATTCTCATTAATTCTACTATTGGTGATCAAAAATCTCTGTTCACTCTACCTACAAATGCAACCTCAATTATTTCCCCTTATGTGATTTACATACCCTGAAATGACCTAAATTTTTGGGCTTTCTGTAAGTAATCACACATATAAACAAAAACATCTAAGCTAAATTATTTTGAGTTAATTTGATGAAAAAGATGGGAGAAGACAGGAAATATCAGAAAGTCAAGATCATTTTTTTTTTCCAGTACTAAGGATTGAACCCAGGACCTTTACACTAAGCTACATCCCCATTTTGGTGGGGCAGGTTCTCACTGATTTGCTAAATCGCCCAGGCTGTGCTGGAACTTGCCATCCTCCTGCCTCTGTCTCCTAGAATGCTGATATTATAGGCATATGCCACCATGCTTGGCAATAATTATGTTTCTATGACTTATTATCCATTAGTACCCTTCTTTCTCCAATGTAAACTCCTTAAGTCAGGTTAGTTTTTATTCATTTTTAAAATCTGCCTTCCCCAGCACAGTGGCTTGCAAATACCTGTACATCATTTTTTTTTTTTTTTTTTTTTTTTTTTGGTACCAGGGATTGAACTCAGGACCTTGTGCTTGAGAGGCAGGCATGGCACCTCTGAGCTAAATCTCCAGCCCCTTATAAATCTAGATCACTTCAAAGTGAAGGCTGATTGATAAGTCCCACTCTCAGGCTCTCAGTTGGTGTGTGGTGGAGTCTATGGATTTGCATAGCTCACATGCTCCCCAGGTGACCCAATAGTGCTGGTTGGAGGCTCAGAGTCAGAGGACCATTGCCTCAGTACATAGAAGACTCTCACAAAGTTTGCTTGTTTGTTTGTTTTTTTGCATTGGATTGAAGCAACTGATTGGAGGAGGTACATTAGACAAACAGGCTTGTAAGGTTAGTATATTAGCTGGGTAGAACCTAAGGTGCTGTAACACAGAGAGCTCAAGAGAAAGTGGCTTAAACATGATAAAAGTTATTTATCCTATAACAACTCAGAGGTAGGTGGGTAGTCCAGGGCACCAAGGGAGCCCAGGCTGGGTACTCCACTCTGCCCACATTTTCCTTGTAGTTTCCGAAAATGGGTTGAACATGCTGTTATATGATGTGAGTGTGAGGAACAGTAGGTTTTTTAAAAAAGAGATATGACTTAGAAATTACACACATCACTTTTGTTCTTGTTTCTTTTTGTTTTTGTTTTGGTACTGGGGATCAAACTTGGGACCTTGTGCTTGCGAGGCAGGCGGCGGCACTGCTGAGCTCCATCCCTGGCCCATCACTTTTGTTCTTATCCTATTCACTAGAGTGAATTTACAGGACCCCTTGGTGCAGGCTGGGAAAAGTAGTCCTTTCTTGAGTCCATGCGCTCTGCTAAAATTCAGAGGGAGGGTTTGCCACCTAAAAATGAAGAAAGAGAGCCTGGATGCTGGAAAGCAGTTAGTAGTCTTTGTCACAAAAACTTTGAAAATTCTGAAGAAAGTGATGTAAATCTGAGTAATAAACATAATAAGGGTGCTCTGTATATTGGTACCCATTGGGTCTTTTCTGGGGGGCAGAGGGACAGGTGAAATGAGGAGGCAATTATGCTTAATACTGAGGATATTAATATGGTATTAAATGAATTAGAAGGTAAAAACCTTTCTGTTCACCTCAACAGACCCATATGCCAGTACATCAAAGGGACATCAAAAGGTGCTTTCCTCAATAGAGCATTGTGGAGGACCATACAGTTTGATAAAAATTCAGTTGTAGAAGGTGTGAGAAATTGTGTGGTGGTCCTGATTAGTAGCAAGAAGAGAGTAAGAGTGAGGGACATAATAGCAGTTATTGCAGAGGGGTGGGAGGATGGCTGGAAGGAGCACACAGAAGCTCAACCATGATATGACCACATGGAAATATCTTACCTTGGCTGCAGCAGTGTCAGACATGAAGGGAGACTGTGGAAGAGAGTAATAAGACCTGCAAAGATGTCAGAAGGAAATCTTGAAAGGAGCATTTTATATGGTGACTATTATGGTTTATACCTGGATGTTCCCCAAAAGCCTCATGCACTCAGAATTGGGGCTTGTGGAAGGTTATTGGATTACGGGGACACTACAGCTGGCTTGGTGTTAGGAGGTGGGGTCTGGCTGGCAGAGGTAGGTCACTGGGGGCATGACCTGGAAGGGAACATTGCTCTCCTTGGCTCTGCCCTTCCTTTCTTTCTATGGCCATGACATGGACAGCTAGTCCTCTGTTGTGTCCCTCTGCCATGCTGTCCTGGCTTGGAGCCTGGTAACTATGGACTGAAACCTCTACAAACTGTGAGCCAAATCTTCTCTTCTAAGTTGCAGGTGTTAGGTATTTTATCTCAGCAAAGAGAAACTGACTAAGGCAGTGATTGACAGCAACTGGAGAGTGGTAAAGCATTGAGCTAGAAAAGCAATAGATAAAAGGATCAGCAGCAGTAGCTGGATTAGACATCAATTTAGATGTGGGAAAGGGGGAAGAAAACTGATTTCATGATGCCCTAGAGGGAAAAGTAGTTGACCATTTTACATGAATATGGATGCACACTAATCATCAGGGAATTATTTTCTTTGTACTGAGCTTTGAGAGCTTTAAAGATAACTAGAAAAAAGCAAGTAGAAAAGACAGGCATAAAAACAATGAAAGAATAATACTAATAATTCACTAATGAACCAGCAGTCTTAGACATTCTGCTATTTGTTATTTTTTCTGTAAGTAACACAGAAAAGGAAAGTATCATTAAAAAATCTTGGTTATCTTGAGTTCTCATGGGTACTTAGTTCCTCTACTAGTGCAAGAATCTCTTCTGATATACTGCTGAGGAACCAGATACTTCTCACTGACTGGCTTATTCATGGTGGGAGCAATTTCCCTAGAGCTGGCTCCCATGGTCATGTCTGGATAGGCATGCAGTTTTTCTTTTAATCACCACAGAACAACCCTCTTTTCAGGGGAGGCTCTTGAAAATGTGGGAATCTGTCTAGACAACCTATTCACTTGAACTAACCATTGCTCTCAGTGGGCTTTTTCTGTGGAAGATGCTAGTGTGAGGAGATCTGGCATTAGGAGCTAGGCACAAAGTAATTCTTTGTCACTGCATTCACATAGACAATAGGATATGCTGTTCTTCCTAGAGACGCTGTATTTTTACATATTACTCAAAAAGTGGAAATCTGTAAAATCAGACCATTTTATTCTAAATATAGCCATATAAATAACATCATCTGCTTTTCAGAAATGCTTTTAGAAAATGACAACTGTAGGACTGATTTTCTATGTAACATATGTGGGTGGGGTGGGGAGGTTATATAAAAAATGGGTTTGCATTCAATAAAGCCAAGAGTTTCATCAAATATTAAATATTTTGTTTGAGGATCACTGAGTGTGACATCTTCCTATGGTCTGAATATGGTTTGTTCTGAAAGGTCTGAGTTTAATCTCCATTGTGAAGTAATAAAAAAGTGGAAAATTAATCTACAGTATTTGTAGGTGGGGCCTTTGGGAGGTGATTGGGACTAGAAAAGGTCATCACCATAGAGCCCATGTGGTTAAATACTGGTGGTTTTTAATCAAAGAGAGAAAGAGAGAGAGAGAGACAGACAGACATGCTCTTTGTCTTTTGCCATGATGCCCTGAACAGTTTTGGGGCTCTGTAAGTAAGAAGGCCATCACTAAGTGCAGTTCCTCAACCTTAAGTCTCCAGAACCATGACTCACAATATACCAATTTTTCCATTATAACTTGTCTAGTCTGTGGTGTTATCAGCAATATATAAAGGATTAAGGCACATCTAGATGTGGTATTTCAAGCAATTAAGAGGTAAAGTTATAGTTGATATATCAGGAAGAAAAACTGAGGAAACTTTGGTTATGCTTCCTACTGTACTTCTTGATGACTCCACATAGACAAAGCGCCTGAGGGCAGAGACAGTGCCTCAATTCTAGTTCTTGTTGTCCAGATGGTGCCTGAAAAACAGCTACTCCACTAATGTTTGATAATTGAATGTGTTGGGTTGGCCCACTTTGGACTCCATTTTGTTGGCAAAAAAATTTATCAAACATTGAAAATTTCATGTAGCTCAGCCTATTTGCATTCTCATGCCTCCCTGCCCCATACTTCATGCTTTTGCTTTTCTCTCCATGTGGTCATGTTTCTATGTCCTCACCTCTGAATGGAAAGCTCTTTCTATCCTAGATCTATCATATTCCCTTCCTGAACATCCTTATTGTTCACTTATTTTCATGTACACCCAACATTTGTTAAGTCTGTGTGTCCTCTACTAAATTATACACATATTGTATTTCCTCTGTTACTTTCACAAAGTAGGCCCTTCACAAATATTTACCATATGTTGGATTACATATCTGAGGATAAGTCACTAATGTGATGAACCCCAGTTTCCTTCCTAGAGAAAGAAGACAATCCCTGCTTAGCAAACATATCAGAATTATTGAGGGTTAACACGTGCAGGCTTAAAATGATTAACAGTTATGCCCCAGGTTGTTCTGACTATATGGGTGTATGAAATCTTAATTGCTAGTGATAGGCAATCTGTTTTCAGCTCAGTCACAGTGAGGGACTGATTCTTCTTAGCCAAAAAATTTCAAAGGACTTATCCATTTGACACTGAGGAGAGAATGTTGATTACACAGGGGCAAACACACAATGAGAACACAGATGTGTCTTCATGTTAAAGAGAAAGAGAACAAAGCTGCCATATAGCATAGTTGTTTCTTTTATTTAACTAGTAACATTGCACACAGCACTAGACAGAGGGAACTGGAAGAAAACAAACTTCAGTAGAAAGCAACATAAGGATTCTGCTGTGTGCACGAAAGAAGAACACTCGTGAATAATTATTGAAGTACTGCAACAGGAAGGAGAGGAGAAGATGGAGACAGAGAGAGAGACTAAGGGCTCAGAATATCATGGGACATACAGGAGAAGATCAAAGTCTTGAGATAAGATTCTGGCTTAGGGAAAAGGGGTAGACCACTCCATTGGGTAGAGTAGTGAAGGTGCACCTTAAAATACCAACAGTATTCATCACAGAAGTTAAAAAAAAATCCTGAAATTTATATGGAACCAGAAAATACTCAGAAAACCAAAAGCCATCCTGGGCAACAAAAGCAAGGGAGGAAGCACCACAATCCCAGACTTCAAATTATATTACAAAGGTACAGTGATTAAAAACAGCACAGTACTGGCACAAAAATAGACATGTGGATGACAGAACAAAATAGAGGATGTAGGAACAACCCTAGGCACATTCCAGTTATCTGATCTTTGATAAAGGGGCCAAAAGAATGGGATGAAGGAAAGACAGCCTCTATTAATGAAGAGATAACTGGTTACACACATGCAGAAGATTGAATCTAGACCCATATCTATCACCATGTACCAAAATAAAGTCAAAATGGATCAAAGACTTAAATATTAAAGTACAATCTGTTGGGAGAAAAATAAGTAAAATGCTTGAAGACACAGGCAGAGGTAATGACTTTCTAAACAGAACAAACCCTAATTCGCAAGAAATAGCATCAAGAATAAATGAATGGGATTATATCAAATTAAAAAGCTTCTGCACAGCAAAGAAAACAACCAATAGAGGAGAAAACCCACAGAATGGAAAAAGTCTTTGTCAACTACTCTTCTGACAGAAGACTAAAATCTAGAATATATAAAGAAAATCAGGTTCAACAAAATAAGAGACCCCATAAAAAACTGGGCAACAAGTTGTACCACTGCCCCCAGCACTGAAAAAAAGAGCTGCTCCTGATGCCGAGGAGGAGCCTTCCAGGCTTCTGTACCTCTGCCCCCAGTGCCAAGGAGGTGAGCTTCCCGGGTGCCAGCAGCACCACCCCCTACTGAAATTAGAAGACATGTAAACAAATCTCAAAACCAGACTCCCAGATCACCTAAAGCAACCCCAAAGGGAAACGAGATGGAACAATCTGATACTGAAACACCTGGACTCCCTGAACTGGCAACAAAAGAGGATCTGGATAAAAACGAAATCAGAAGTAATTTCTGAGATAACACCAGAGATTGAGCCCATGGTGCAAGACATGATCGGTAAATCTAGAGAGGACACAGATAAAAAAAAATAGAGGAGCTGAGGAACATGATGGAATCTCAACATAGGAAACAAATGGAATCCATAAAACAGATTTCTAGGAGATTAAAAACTTCAGTGAAAGTTTACAGAGCAGAATGAGCCAATGTGAGGACAGAATTTCAGATATAGAAGGTAAGATTGAAATTAGTGACCAGGAAAAGAAAAATCTCTTAAAAATAGTAAGGGACCAGGAGAAATCAATCCAGCAGCTGCTAGACGATGCAAAGAAGAACAACTAAGACTGACTGGAGTCAGTGAAGAAACAGGAGAGAGTGCAGATGACACAAAAAAACTGTTCACAAAAGTGAAGGCAGAAAACTTCCTAAGCAGGGGAAAAGAACTTGACATACAGATAAGTGAGGCATATAGGACTCCAAATAGCCT
>NW_004624772.1:14647822-14766017 GCF_000247695.1 Heterocephalus glaber
TCCCCAACTTGAAACTACACTACAAAGCTACTGTGATAAAAACAGCATGGTACTGGCAAAGAAACAGACCTGAAGACCAGTGGAACAGATGAGAAGATGCAGAAACAACTCCAGACACACTCAGCCACCTCATCTTCGACAAAGGAGCCAAACACCCTCACTCGGGGAAAGACAGCTTCTTTAACAAATGGTGTTGGAAAAATTGGGTTTCAACTTGCCAAAGATTAAATCTAGACCTATATCTCTCATCACACACTAAACTAAAATTGAAATGGGTTAAAGATCTAAATATTGAAAGAGAAACAGTAAAATGGCTAGAAGAGAGGTTAGGTAGAACTCTTGAAAACATTGGTGTAAGGAAAAGATTTTATGAACAAAACCTCAGTTGCCTGTGAACCAGCACAAACAATCAACAAGTGGGCTCTCTTCTTATTAAAAAGCTTCTGCACTGCAAGAGAAACCACCAATAGTGTGAAGAGACAACCCACAATGTGGGAAAAAATTTTCACCTGCTGTTCCTCAGACAAAGGTGTACTATGTAGAATCTATAAAGACCTTAAAAAAATCAGACCTCCCAAATTTAACGACCCAATCCAAAAATTGGCATCTAAAATGAACAGACAGTTCTCAAAGAAGTAGAAATAGCAAATAAACATATGAAAAAATGTTCAACATCACTGGTCATTTGAGAGATGCAAATGAAAACAACATTGAGATTCCCCTTCACCCCAGAAAGAATGACTGCTATCATGAAATCAACCAATAACAAATGCAGATGGGACTGTGGGGAAAGAGGAACACTGTTCCACTGCTGGTGGGAGTGTAGACTGGGGCAACCACTGCGGAAATCATATGGAGACAGTTCAAAGAACTAGGACTGGAAGTCCCATTTGACCCAGGTATTTGCCTGCTGGGTATCTTCCCCAAAGAATTAAAAGAATCGTACCACAGTGATATATGTGCACCCATGTTCATAGCAGCACAGTTTGTAATACCTAAAACTTGGAATTGCCCAACAACTGGAGACTGGATAAAAAAAATGTGGTTTTTTTAATAAAATGAAGTACTACTCAGCCATAAAAAATGAGAAATTAGAGACATTTATAGCGAAAGGGATGCACATTGAGGAGATATCTTAAGTGAAATAAATAGGACACACGTGTAAATACTGACATTTCTCTAGTGTGAGAAACTGAAGGTGTAAATGAAGGCTAAAAGGTATAATAGATAACGTGAAATAGGAAGAAAAGTGGCAAAGGGGAAGTGGGAGGGGTAGGGGAAAGGAAAGAAAGGAATGGAATATGAGAAAATGAAAAAATGGCACCAAAGTTTTTGTAAATGGCGAGGGATGGAGGGATTGAAGGGAGGGCAGGGGAATGGAAAAAGGGAACCAGGAAATGGGAAAAAGAAGAACCAGGAGAGATTATGTAAAGGTGCAAATTTCCAGTGATGAATGTCATTATATTGTATACCTAAAATGTACCAATAAAATTAATTTAAAAAAAAACTGGACAGCTGAAATAAATACTTCTCTATAGAAGAAGTACAACTCACCAATGAGTACATGACAAAATGTTCAACATCTCTGGCCATTTGCTAATTGCAAATTAAAACAACACTGAGATTTCACCTTACTCCAGAAAGAACGGCCATCGTCGAATGAAATAAATGCTGACAAGGCTTTGGGGAAAAAGGAACATTTCTATATTGTTGGTGGGAATGTAAAACAGCACAACCACTACAGAAATCAGTATGGAGATTCCTCGAAAACTAAAAAGAGAAATTTCATTTGGGCCAGCTATTTCCTTCTATCCTCCTAAAGGAGTTACAGGCATCATATTACAGTGATACATCCACACTCATGTTTTTGGGGGGTTTTTGGGGGGTTTTTTTGGTGCCAGGGATTGAACTCAGGACCTTGGGCTTGCAAAGGAACCACTAAGCTAAATCCCTGGCCCTTGCATACTCATGTTTATAGCAGCACAACTCATAAAAGCTATGTCTTGGAAGTGGCCTATATGTCCATCGACAGGTGAATGGTTAAAAACTGTGGTATTTATACACTGTGGAGTACTGCTCTGCTGTAAAGGATAAATTTGAGTCATTTGTAGAAAAATGAGACCACAGTCTTGAGACCATGTTAAATAAACCAGACACACAACCTTAAATATTGCATGGCTTCTCTTGCATGAGAAACCTAAAGAATAGACTATCTAAAGAGTAAAATAAAAGATAGGCAATAGGAAACAGGGAGATAGATCTTTTGTAAATGTGAAGTGGATCTAGAGATGGAGGGAGGAGGGAAGAAAGGAGGGAAAGGGAAATAAAAAGGATTAAGATTCATTATGTACATGTGCCAACTCTCTAAGATCACTGCGTACTGTAAATATGTGCTAATAAAAGAAAAGGAACAATGGGACCCAGCTTCTCAGATTCTCTGCTTTTCATTCTTGCCTCAGGATGAGGCGAGGCAGCTTTGCTCCTCTACATGTTCCCACTTTGATATGCTGTCCTGAGACAGAAATAAAAACAACAGTATCAACCAGTGAAAGCCTAAAAACTCCAAAACTGTGAGCCAAAATGAACTTTCCTCTTTATAAACTGATTTTCATATATTTGTTATAGTGATGAAAAGCTGACATACACTGTTACACAACCTTTAGTACAGTGCCTAATACATACTGAGAACTCAATAGTGTTCGTCATGGTATTATAACCACCTTTACATAAATGTCTGGAATGTTTCTGGGGAAAAATGTCAGACTCAGTCCATACAATGACATTATTTTGATAAATGTTTGAGGCATCTACAAAGAGCAAGATGTACTCGATAGCTCACTGTCAGCTGGTGACTTTTAACTCCAGTAGTGATAACAGCACAGGTCCACTTCAAAACCATGGGTGACCCTGTGCCCATCTGGGATTCAAAGGTTTGCCTTTTCACCATTGTCTGAGGAAGAGGATGAAGATGAACAAAAGGAACCTATGCTGAAAGAAAGCTTTGAAGGAATGAAAATGAGAAGTACGAAGCAAGAACCAAACGGAAATAGTAAAGTAAATAAAGCACAGGAAGATGATTTGAAGTGGGTAGAAGAGAATGTTCCTTCTCCTGTAACAGATGTAGTACTTCCGGCCCTTCTGGATTCAGATGAGGAACGAATGATCATACACTTTGAACGGTCCAAAATGGAGTAAAGAATGGGAAGATTTGCAGTCGAAGATGGCTAGTATCAAGGAAGAGATCAGCTTCTGTAAGTGTCTTCTACAGTGGTCTGTGGGATTAAAGGAGACACTGATATCCTAAAACAAAACAAAACAAAACAAAAAAACAACATACTCATGGTGTTCCGAGTTCCTACGTGGACAAGGTGGGCCTGAACTAGTTTTTGTCAGTAAGTGGAATTACAGAGCACCAAGCTGTCTGACCATTATTCCAGCCATCTGAAATATTTTTCACCATTTCAACGCTCCACAAAACATATGGAAAAAACAATTAAAATCACCTTTTAGGGTAAACCACAGTTAAGGTTTCCAATTCTTCATTTCTATTAAAGACTGTTGGGTCCTGTAAATGTAGGTGGAAGGGACACAAAAGTAGATCATAAGTTCCTGGGATTGCTGGGTGTGAGAGTTAACTTTATGTGTCAGCTTGGGTTACTCAGATAGCTGGTGAAACATTATTTCTGGATATGTCTGTGAGGGTATTTCCAAAGGAGGCTGGAATTTGAATTAGAAGACTTTGTAAAGAAGTCTGCCCTGGGCAGACATTGAGCAATCACCTGAAGAGAACAAAAAGATGGAGGGACAATTTGCTCAATTCTTGAGCTAAGATATTCACTTTTTCCTGTCCTAGGACATCAGAGCATCTGGGTCTGGGGACTGTTGACTCTAGGACTTGGTTCCCAGACTGGTAGCCCATTGGCTCCCAGACTGAAAATTACACTATCAGCTGCACTGGCCTTTGAGGTTGAACTGAATTACCACTGGCTTTCTTGTGTCCAGGTTACAAATAGTGTATTGTGGGACTTTTCAGCCTCAGTAATCATGTAAACTAATAAATCCCCTCATAAATCTGCATAGTCTGTTGGTTCTGTTCCTCTCAGAGTCCTAATATATTAGACAAGTCTCTTAATTATCATAGGCCAATTTTAATCCTAAGCACACAGATATCTTCAAAGAATAGCAGCAATAGGAAGCATTCAAATATGAGCTCACCTGGGTGCGCTCTTTGCTCCTTGGAAGTTATTACAGCTTACGGTTTTTCTCCTCTGACAGTCCTATCTATACTACCTTTACTTCTATGGAGGGAAGTTGTTGCAAGAGGTTAAAAACTACACAATTAGTTTGATAGTTCCATCTTTAATTTTCTCATTTTCTAATTGCAGAACAGGGTTCTTCTGAAAGGCCTGGGGAGAGCTTTGTAAGAAATATACTCAAAGAGGGCCGGGGATTTAGCTCAGTGGTTTCGCCACCTGCTGTGCAAGCACAAGGACCCAAGTTCGATACCTGGTACCAAAAAAAATATATATATATATATATACACATATACACACACACACACACACACACACATATATATATATATATATATATATATATATATACTCAAAGATACTCCAGGACTGTGGATATTCCATTTCAAGAAAAGATCCAAAAAGTAAAATATTTCCTTTTTCCATGGGCGAGGCTAGCTCCAAGAATCCTCAAGAGGAGCTTTTAATTTGGATACTAGGATATGGTGCTTTGTAGTTAGGTCTGTTGTGTTCTAAGGATCACTCTACTTCCTTCTCTCAAGTACCATTAGTAAAATGTTTGCCTAACATCCTAGTTATATCTGTGTAAATGGTGACCATAGTAGCAAACTCTTACAAGCAATTTCTGTTACAAAGTCAATCTCACTATCAGGTCCTGGCACAAAGGATCATCATTTTCTTTTTCTTGTTGGTTTTTCTTTGGTACAGGGGATTGAACTCGGGTCCTTGTGCTTGCGCAGCAGGTGGGAGGATCATCATTTTCATGTTCAGGTGTAGGAAATGAAAGGGCACAGAGGCTAGGTTTCAGAGTGATTTATTATTACATTATTATATTAGTGATTTATTACTACATAGAGAGACTGAGGTAGAAGTGAGATGAGAAGTTTCTCCTCATATCGGATGTGTAAGGTCTCAATACCACTTCATCTGTCAGTATACACTTTGAAGTTCCTGTCGTAAGTATAAACGAGAGAACTTGGGAACCGCCTTTGCAGTTTTGGGGGGCAAATGTGACCAAGGTTGGCTGAATCAAGATTTAAAATAGGGAGCTGTTGGCTGACTTGGTGACATAAGTGAAATCAGTAGTTCAGGCCTTGTATTTCCAAAACCCACTTTTAAAATCACAATGTTTGTGGGCTTCAACATGCTGCCTCTCAGAGCTTTGTGCAAATGAAAAAATAAAAAACAAAAACAAAACAACAAAAAAAGCAAAGAAAAGAATACGACTCTTCTCAATGAGTAAAGGTTTAACGCCTGGACTTGTTTCTTTTTTTTGTTACCGGTAATCAAACTTGGGACCTTATGCTTGCGAGGCAGGCGGTGGAACCACTGAGCTAAATCCCCGGCCCTGGACTTGCTTCTTATTATATAAGCCAACTGTGCCTCCCGAGCTTCCCTTTCTGCATATGGAAATGGGGATTCCTCTCCTATATATTTCACAGGAGGCTGGTGAGACTAAATTGAGATGAATGCAAAAAAGTGCTAATTAAGAATATAATTCAGGAACCTGGACTCTCGTACCATGAATGAATCAAGTTGAAATAATGAAATGTTTTCAGAAGAGAGTATTCCACATATTTCAATTAGGAAGTGGACCAATATTTGCTGGAATGATCAGTGTGGTCCCTGGACAAGCAGCTTAAATGCACTAAGGCGGGCAATATCTCAGTGACAGAGGAACTATACATAATAATCAACTCGTTCTTATGAGGTGTTATGGTTTAGACCTAGAATGTCCTCTAAGCCTCATGCATTCAGAGCTGTTTTAGAAGGTGACTGCATCATGGGGCGCCACACTCATCAATGGATTTGTTCACTGATCAATCCATGCTGAGTGTGCTGTAGAAGGTTGGGCATGGTTGGGGTGGGCCACTGGCACTGTGACCTGGAAGGGTACATTCTTATCCCTGGCTCTTCTTTCCCTCTCTTGCTTCCTGCCCTGTATGACATGAGCAGCTTTCCTCTGCCAGACCCTTCTACCCTGCCCCTCCTGCCTTGAAGCCAGCTGACTACAGACTGAACCCTCTAGAAACCATTAGCCAAAATAAACTATTCCTCCTTTAAGTTGTGGGTGTCGGGTATTTTGTTCCAGTGAAGGGAAAGTGACCAAGACAAAACCTGAATAAAACTTGGACCAAATGACATCCCATGGATTTTAAGTCTAAGACCTCAATATACTGCTTTTTAAAAAGGTTTGCTTAAGTGAACACATGTTATAATAAGTACTCAAGGAAGGAAACACACATCCTATCCCACTTCCCAAGTTACTGCTCACTTCAATCACATTTGTGTAGATACATTCAGATCAAGGAGCATGCCTCAAATAATTGGGATTCACACAGCTATGCCTTCTTTAGTATTTTTTGTTTTCTGATCACATGTCATCAATGAGATTCAGAATATTATTTGAACACTATAAAACTTCATTCATCAAATGAGGCTAATAATCAGCTATACAAAATTAAATGATTCAATGCCCCCAAATGCAAGATACAGATCCTTTTGTGATTAGTTTGAAGCTTCCTATAGAATCCCCACCAATTTCTTCACCTCCTGGATCACAGGATATGCTAATTCTTTGGCTTTTGCTGATCCAGTGCGTAGAATCTTCTCTAAATAGTCCTTGTCCATCTTCAGTTTTTCAATTTCACTCTTAATTGGAGCAAATTTCTCAATGACAGCATCTGCCACTATCTGCTTATAGTGGGCAGTGTCGATGCCCACGCTGCCGTGGACCACTTCCTCCACTGAGAGCCCCGTGACTGCAGCGTGGATTGCCACCAGGTTGGAGACGCCCCCTCGGCTACCAGGGTCGTAGGTGACTTCAGAGGTGAAGTCTGTCACAGCCTTGCGGAATTTATTCACTATCTCCTCTGGGCTGTCTGTAATCCGCACAGTGGCCAGTTTGTCAGGGTCTGATTTTGACATTTTGGCAGAAGGGTCACGGAGGGATTTCACCTTCTTCATGGGTGCTGGGTAAAACACCAACACACACATGCCAAAAAATGAAAACAACAAACAAATCACCAAGATTGTCACCAAGCAGATCTTAAAAACACCAAGGATACCAAGTAATTATCATTTTACCTGATTATACAAATGACAAATACTCATTGTGAAAAACTCAAGCAATGTATGAAGGACCATCTGACTCATATGATAACACCATTAACATTTTGTTGATATTTTCAACCATCTTTTAATGTACACAGCCACATAAAAATGTAAAATCGTACACAAATAAAATTATGTCAACCATTCTGCTTTGCAGTGTACATTGTTTAAAGTATTACTCCTCCTCTCTGCTCTACCCTATTAGTAACTTCTCTCTACCCTTCCTGCACCCCCAACCAATTTTAACAATCTGCGGCAATTCTAACATCTTCTTACCCAGGATTACTAAGTTTCACACACACACACACACACACACACACACGACTTATTTATTGCTCTGATAGCATCAAGATGCTAATTTGTGCTTCATAAATCCATGTTGTTATTATTAGCAATTGTCTATTTCATGGCTATTATACAAACATATAAAATTGAAATAAGTAATATAATAATAGGTAAAAACATTAAAATCTTATTTATTGCTAAAAGGAGGTTGATTTAAATGTATGAGGTTCTCTATTTATTGTTGTAAATTATTGGATTAAATCCATTTATACTGGATTTATGTTTCTAATTGATACTAGCTAGGCACATATTATCCTCCTTTCAAATGCTGTCAGCTTAATAAAGACAGTGCTCAGGTTCCATAATCTCTGCCCCTGCCACAGGTTTACAATGCTATCCAAATGCTGACAGAGATTTATGGCATCTTTCCTGAAGAAGTTACCCAGAATAGCATAGCATCAAAGGCTGAGTCTGACAGTTCAGATCCAGTAGGTACATTTGTATGTTCTCTCTGTCTCCATTGAGGAAGATAGAGCGTGAGGATTATGGATTCCCTCTTGTTTTATCTAGATCATAACTCAGCAGTTCTCACTCTTATGACTTATTTTACTGTATTTAGGAAGGCAAGGTACACAGAAGAGTTCAGGGTATGACCAAACTCTGATGTTAAGCAGATATAAAGTGGGACACAAAGTGAGCTTTACCAAGCCTTCGTTTCCTTATCCGTTTAAGGGGGAAAGATATCTGCTCCATCAAATAAAATTTTATATATGCATGATTATATAACATATACACAAAATTATATAATGCCTTATACATTAAAACTATTATTTTTAGTTTTTAACTTCTCCCATACTAACTGTACAGTTTTAATTACGTTTTTCAATAATCCAATGTAGTCTAGTAGTCCTGACAAAATGATGAAGATTCTACTTATAAATCCTTAAGACTGTCCACCAGAAAGTCAAGTTTAGTACCAAGACAGTCCCAAGCCTCTGTCTTTAATCCAGTCCTCTCTTCAAAACATGGTCTGATTTAACAGTCTCATTTGTTACTTACTTAAAATGGACTGGGGCACTGGAAAGAAATGCCCATACTTCTTGTTGAAACCTTGTGCTAGATCTTGAACTAGTTCCATGTGTTGGACTTGATCTTCTCCAACAGGAATGTGTGTGGACCTTTAATAAAAGACAGACAAGAAAGCTCAGCAAGGCTCCTTCTTAGACAGAAATGGTACTGCAAGCAGCTGCACTTCCTGTGACCACTTCCCTGTTGGTGTTCAACAAATGTTCACCAACCACAGAGGGAATTTGAGACCCAAGTCTATATGTGTCTATCAGATGAATAGTGAAAAGATGTTTGTCTATTCTGGTTCTGTTTCTTCCATAGCGAGAAATACAGCCATCAACACCAGCGTGACAGCATCTTGCTGGGAGGGATGAACGCGATCTTCAATAGCATATGCTGCACACACAACTGTATTTTTTTTTTTTGGTACCGGGGATCGAACTTGGGTCTTTGCGCTTGTGCGGCAGGCGGCGAAACCACTGAGCTAAATCCCCAGCCCTGTGGCTTTTTTCAAATAAGATAATTTTCCTTCTTGATAGCTGACTCACACCACAAAACACTCACATCACAAATGTCAAGACAAAATCCAAGAGGGGATCACAGTGCTGGGCAGCAGCCTTGCTATGGGTGCAAGACATACTTGAAACTGACAGTTCGTGTACTCGATCAGGTGATCCTACAATATAAACAGAATGTTATGGGAATTCTGAGAGCTCTTTTAAAAATTTAAGGAAAACAGTTAAAGAACAAGGGATGGAAAAGAAAACTGCAGGGACAAGGACTGCAATGAACAGCGCTTTCTTGTCTTTGAAAGTCAGTAAATGAATACTGTAAGAAATTCTATGAAATGATTGTGAGGGCCATGTCCACACAGCCTGGAGCAGAAAGTCCCTGGCTAGTAAATGATGAAAGCAAAAATGCTCCTTTTCCTCTCCCTTCAAACACCCTGCCTAGGACTGTACAGTGCACCTCTCTGGGTTATACAAGCACAAGTCCCACCTTTGTAAGTTTCTTCTTTGGCCGGATCTTGCTATTCCTGTCTGGTAATTATAGTAAGGTTGACATGCTCAGATCATTTTGACTGCCCCAAACCAAATTAGCCAACAGAGCAGGTTAAAAAGCAATTACAGTAGCCCATAGGAAATCACATGGACTGCAACTAACACAGAAAAAACAATTACCATAATCAATACACTTTAAGCACATCAAAATGAATATTTCCACATGTCAAAATGGTTCCAGATTCACAAAGCAACCAAACTAAACAGAAAACACATTTAGTTTTCATAATGATGCCCTGTGCATCTCGCCTTATGTGAGATCCTTGCCTCTTTTCTTAGTTCTGAGGGGTTTTGATTTTTGAAAAAAGGATTTCAAAATTTTAATGTTTTTCACCTGGGCTTATTGCTTCACGTGGCTTTTGCATCTGACTTTCGTTTGTTTGTTTCTGGTCTTTCCTCCCTCTGCTCCTGCTGCTCCTTTCACCTCCTGTAATTTATTTTGGCCTTTACTTCTCATCCACTGAGTTTGCACTCTATATTAATTCAGCCTGTCTTTGATTCTCCTCACTTATGGGGCTTATTCTCTTTACATTTTCAACCTCTCTCCTCATGGTCTTCCTTTCACTTCAAATAATTTAGTGCTGTTCTTTAAAAATTTATACCCAACATAATGATATCCATATTAATATGTCTACTCTTTTTCTCCATTTTCTTTTTTCTCTTACCCTGACTCTGGTTTCTTAAGTACAACATAAAGCAAAAGTCTTTCATAATTTTGACTGTTATAACCTCTGTCACATAATAATGGGTCTGATCTTCCTCTTTGGTGACTAAATCATTTTTCTTTCACTTAGATTTTTATTGCATCTAGTTTATTTGGGATCTAGCCCCATCCCTCTGGCAGAATTAGTGTCCAGATGAATAATCATTGCCTACAAATATCTGCTTGCAGAGATTTATACTTTCTTTTTTCCCCCTACTTCCTTGGCTGTGTTTGCGAGTTTTCAGCACTACTGCCTTTCTTTACCCAGCCTGGCCAAGGCAGGAGTCTGTGTGTCTTTCCTGTCATAAAGCATTGATCCCTCACCACTGCTTGCTTTTTGGATTTGGGATAATGAGTCTAACTCAGCAATCATTTATTGAAAACACACAGGTGAAAGGCCTGGTGTTGGGTGCTGTGAGAGATATAATGAAGTTTTACCTTCTTCAGGAGGAGAGATACTGAGTGGAGCTATAAATTCTTTTGCCTATTCCTCTCTGGTGTTCTCATTTCAGTGCATGGCAAGACCAGTTGCATGAGTTGCAACCCAGTTGCATGAGAAAAGTGTTCTCATTTCTGACACTCCACTCTTGTCGCCTATTAAGGTCACCATGAAGTCCTATCAGTGTGATCTCCTCAAAATTTCTCACATTTGGCGGCTTCATTTCCTCTTCATTGTCACAAACAAAGTCTAAATTAGTGAAATAGCCTCTGAATTGGTTGTTGAGCTACTCTTCTCCTGTAACTCATTCTCTATATTTTAACCAGTTATCTTTTGTAAAGTATAAGTCATGTCAAATTCACTCTATCCTTAAAATGTACAAATACCTCCCTACAACTTTTGGAGAGTGAACTGGATTGCTCCTTGACATCTCAATCCTTTCCCTTCTATGCTGTCTTCTGATTTTCAGGGTCTAGCAGTCTGGGAACTATATGTCTCAGATTTCCTCTCCATAGAAATTTGATTCAGTGTGGTACTTGCCCAATAGCAAGAAAGAAGAAATGATTTCTGAAGCAGTGTGAGCAAATATGTGGGTAATTGGCAGAGTAAAGAAAGGAGGTTTAGGCAGCAGCCTTCACCATCTCATGAAAGTTCAGATCCCTCAAAGAATGGATGGGATTCAAGAACCAGAAGTCTCCAGAGCAGTGTTAGGAACTTTAAACATTTAATATCACCTCTCACAAAGCTTATTTTTAGTGGTAGTGGTCTGACCCACAGACATTACAAGGACTCATCTCTACTCTTACTCTACCAGACTGATCATTGTAGTCTCTATATTCTGTTTAGGGTTTGGTTTGTGTTATGGCTTGGATCTTAAATGTCCCCCAAAGGCCCATGTGTTGAAGGCTTGGTTGCCAGCTCGTGATGCTACTGAGAGGAGGAGGAGGAGCCTTTAGGAGGTGAGCTTAGTGGAAGGAAGTCCAGCCACTGGGGGCATGCCCTTGAAGGGGACAGCAGGACCTGATCCCTCATTGTCTTTCTTTCTTTTTTTTTGTTAAATTCTTTTATTGGTACATTGTAGGTACACAACACAATTACATTTCTCATTGGGAATTGTACCTTTACATAATGCATCTTGGTTCTTATTTTTTCCCCAGTCCTAGCCCTCCCTTCACGCCCTCCACCCTTCCCTATTTACAAAGACTTTATTTCCATTTCTCATCATTTTTCCTTTCCCTTCTTTCCTTTCCCCTGCCTCTCCCACTACCCCTACCCCTTTGGACCTTTTCCTCCTATTCTGCATTATCGAGTATTCATTCTAATCATTGCTACATTTTAGGTATACAATATAATGACATTCATCATTGGAAATTTGCACCTTTACATAATCTCTCTTGGTTCTTATTTTTCACCCTTGCCCAGCCCTCCCTTCAACCCCTCCAGTCCTCCCTATTTACAAAGATTTTGTTCCTATTTTTCCATTTTCTCATATTAATTCCATTCCCTTCTTTCCTTTCCTCTACCCCTCCCACTTCCTTCCCTTTTGCCCCTTTTCTTCCTATTTCACATTACCTATTATACATTTTAGTCCTTATTTACACTTTCAGTTTCTCACACCAGAGAAACTATTTGGTATTTATACATGTGTGTCCTATTTATTTCACTTAAGAGTATCGCCTCAATGTGCATCCATTTAGCTATAAATGTCTCTAATTTCTCATTTTTGATGGATGAGTTGTACTTCATTTTATAAAAAATAAAAAACCCACATTTTCTTTATCCAGTCTCCAGTTGATGGGCACTTGGGCTGTTTCCAAGTTTTAGCTATCACAAACTGTACTGCTATGAACATGGGTGCACATATATCACTCTGGTATGATTCTTTTAATTCTTTGGGGAAGATCCCCAGCAGTGGAATAGCGGGGTCAAATGGGACTTCCAGTCCTAGTTCTTTGAGGTATCTCCATACTGATTTCCACAGTGGTTGCACCAGTCTACACTC
Source organism: Heterocephalus glaber (assembly GCF_000247695.1). The sequence goes on from NW_004624772.1 coordinate 14,660,748, forward strand.
CCACCAGCAGTGGAGCAGGGTTCCTCGTTCCCCACAGCCCTACCAGCATTTGTTATTGGTTGATTTCTTGATAGCAGCCATTCTTTCTGGAGTGAGGTGGAATCTCAGTGTTGTTTTCATTTGCATCTCTCCAATGACCAACCAGTGATGTTGAACATTTTTTCATGTATTTATTTGCTATTTCTACTTCTTTGTCTGAGAAATGTCTGTTCATTTCAGATGCTCATTTTTGGATTGGGTCTTTAAATTTGGGAGGTCTAATCTTTTTAAGTTCTTTATAGATTCAAGATAGTAGACCTTTGTCTGAGGAAAAGCAGGTGAAGATTTTTTCCCACATTGTGGGTTGTCTCTTCACACTGCTGGTGGTTTCTCTTGCTGTGCAGAAGCTTTTTAATAAGAGATCCCACTTGTTGATTGTTTGTGCTAGTTCACGGGCAACTGAGGTTTTGTTCATAAAATCTTTTCCTACACCAATGTCTTCAAGAGTTCTACTAACCTCTGTTCCAACTGGTTCAGAGTTTCTATTTTAATATTTAGATCTTTAATCCATTTCAATTTTAGTTTAGTGCATGGTGAGATATATAGGTCTAGTTTCAATCTTTGGCAAGTTGAAGCCCAATTTTTCCAGCACCATTTATTAAAGAGGCTGTCTTTCCTCCAGCCTCACTGTCTTTCTTGCTTCCTGGATGAAATGAGGTGAGCAATTTGCTCCCCTGTGTAATCTGCCATGATGCAATTTTTCACCACAGCCCAAACTTATGGGGCCAAGAGACCATGGGCTGAGTGTTCTAAACAATGAGCAAAACTAACCTTTTTCTCTCTTAAATTGATTTATCTCACATATTTTGTCACATCCCTGGAAAAGACACTAACAGTTTGGCTTTTACTTAGTCATAGTTTCTTGAGGCCTCTGTTTCCTCATTTTCCTCTATCATTTCAGATTTTGCTTTCACAGTCTACTTATCCTCTTCTTCTATTTTTCTGTTCAAATTCTTGAGGATGATCACCTGATCAGCTGAGGCACTCACTCCCATCTCTATGTGAATAGATTTAGCAGTTCTTCCCTGAAATGTGATTTATCTGTAAAATGGGGATAATACCACCTTACCTATGTTACAGAGCTACGGTGAGAATTTAAATAGATAATATATGTGTAGCAGATATTATGATGCCTTCAAATACTATTCAGCATGTTGTTAATCCTTCCTTCTCTTTCCTTCAATGTCATGGGTAGTGCCTTTTCTAGATAGTGGAATTACAGGTACTGAACAAATACTTGGTGAATACAAAAAAAATTGTGTGGGTGCGTGCACACATGTGTGTTGTGTTGTGTGTGGATATATATGGAGAGGGAGAGAGAGAGATTAAGATTTACTTAATATATAGCCAGCTATTTGAAATTAGGCATTCAGATAAATCAAAAGATGCAAAATAAAAATGAGCACTTGCTATTCTTGAATATTTTATCTTCCTTCAAATATCTGATATTTATCATGCTTTCAAGGTAAAGATGCTTGCAGCTTTCCATTCCTGAGTTAATTATCACGTTTTACGGAGAAAATTATGCAAATCTTTTGTAAGCCTGTCTGGAAGGCTCCCTTTCTACTTTCCCTTGTGTTTGCCCTCTGGCTGACCATGCCACTCATTCTAATGTTGATTTTGACAAAAGCAAACATGAAATTGATATGTGACTTGTATCGACATTTTATGAAGAGGCCACACAGATATGCTGGTAGAAAAAAAAGAAATACAAATATTTCATCCACTTTTCAATCTATCAACCTACATTTATAATGTAAATATTCATAGATATTCCGGCCTTTTCAAAATCCAGAAATATCTGAAACAAACAAAAACAAATAAAAAGTACCCCCAAGTGCACAGGTGGTTCAGCCTGATTGCACAGGAGGGCACTGTCAGTCTGTTTCTCTTAAAGAACATCAAGATGTCTACTCTATGTCTATGTCTAATTGTGGAATTAGATATGGCAGATAATTTCTAGGGTAAGTGGCAGACAGTATCTTGAATATAGTTTTATATTCATTATATAGTTTCACAGAAAAACATTTTTACCTGTTTGAACAAACTGTCTCTAAAATACCAGAATGCTGAAGAGGGACTCTACCACTACTATCCTCCTTTTGAAGATAAGAAGAAGAAAAGCATCTTATGCCCTTCTCAGAACATATCCTAACCACCAAATAAATGAGTAAAAGTTAAAGCAAGAGTGTTCATTCACAGCACAGGAAGCTCTGTGCTGTGGGAACTGGTTGGGAGAAAACTGAGGCTGAAAAAGAAATGTGTATCCTTAGAAACATGAACATTTTTATGGGAGAATCCTACTGATGTGGAAGGGACAGTGGGACAGAAAAGAAATTGTCAGAACACTCTTAAGGTTTACCTGCCACATCTGAAATACCTATTGTTTTAAATAAGATAAAAGGCCATTCATAACCTCAGGGACTGCTTTAAAGAGGGCAGCATATAAAACAGGTTTTGAGATCTTAAGAAGCTATTTTTGCCAATGTCAGCCTTTTAAAAAATTCTTCTTCTATCCTAAAATTTTTGGAATGAGTTTACACTAGGTGATAGCAATTCATCCATAATTTGCTTCATAATTCCCTTAGTTATGTCCCATTAATGTACTTTATAAGTAAGAGAATATAGTATTTTAACATTCTGCTAATTGTATTTTAGGGAATTGATAAGAATATACAGTAGTTACCCATTATCCATGGTTTCCATTTCAGTAACTTGGGGTCAACTATGGGACAAAAATATTAAATGGAAAATTCTAGAAATAAACAACATGTAAGTTTTAATGTGCATGCTGTTCTAGGCAGTGTAATCAAATCTTAACACTGTCCCCCAGATCTGTTCTGCTCAAGATGCGAAACATCCCTTCGTCCACAACCAGCCTATGAATGGCTTGGGAGCCATCTAGGTTATCGGATCAACTGTTGTAGTGTCACAGTGTTTATGTTCAATAACCCTGATCTTAATATGACCCAAAAGCACCAGGACAGTGATGCTAGCAATTCAGAAATGCTAAAGAGAAGTCATAAATGAAAAGATGAAAGTTCTTAAGGAAAGGAAAAGAATCACAAGGTGGGTTTTCTAATATCTATAGTAAGAACACATCTTCTATCTGAGAAAGTATGGAGAAAGAAAGTGAAATTTGTGCCAATTTTGCTGCCATACCTCAAACTGCAAAAGTCTGTGAGCTCATTTATCAAGGGTGTGATACACTTTGTCATTCACCTCCTCTGCTTCATCTTGGAGGCATTGTATCATCTGACATCCTCAAAAGGATATGTAGCCCAAGATATTCTGAGACAGCTCACACTCACATAACTTTTATTATAGTATAATAATATAACCTTTATTTTATTATTACTATTCATTCCCTATTGTGTGCTATTTATAAATTGAAATGACCATAGCGATGTATGTGCTACAGTTTGGACACCTTTCCTCGACATTTCCATAAGTGAAGAGCTTGTTCCCAGGGTGGTGCTACTGGGAGGTGCTGCGGATCTTTAGGAGGTGAGGCCTTATAGTCTGTGACTAGGCCACTGGACCATGCCTGTGCAAGGAACTGAGGGACCCCTATGCCTTTTGCTTCTATTCTCTTGCTTCCTGGCCAAGAAGTGAGCAGCTTGCATCACCATGCGGTTCCTGTCCTTGCCATCTGGCACCCACAGAAGCCCAAAGCAAGGAGTCTGCCCTATTTTGGACTGGAACCTCTAAAACTGTGAGCCAAAACAAATTTTTTCTCTTTATAAGTTAGTTTTTTTAGTTCTATTGTTATAGTGATAAAAAGCTGACTAACAAGGTTTGTATAGGAAAAGACATGGTACATGTAGGGTTTTGGAATCCCCTGGGAGTCTTGGAATGTACATCGTGCAGAGAAGGGGGAGCTAGTATATTCACCATGTGATATTGTATTGTTTTGGCTATTTTACGTGATAATGCTGTTTCCTGTCATAACTACTGGTTTACCACTAACCTCAGCAGACCACTGAACATGCTCTGATGTTCCTCTGTGGGCTGAGTAGTCATAGGTTCTTAAGCTTTTTGGCCTGCATCTGTAAAATGGAATTGATGAAGAAGCTCCTTAAAGTTACTTCCTACTCCATGCTCCATGGTATCATACAGAGGGCATTTACTTTTGTTAACAGTTACACTTTTTCACAGTCTTCAACTCGGAGAACTCTCCCATTATAGCTCTTGAACTATTATGGAAATCTACTGTGCTTGTGTCTTTGCACATTCTCCTGGTGAAAAGTCTTAGTTTTTGGTTCTGTAAAGAAGTAGCCTCTATAATCAGAATTACACATAAAATTGTAATCATCAAAGACATAATTACTGTCAATCATAAAAAAGTAACAGCCCCCTGTCACAGTACTTCTTGACCCATACTTCATTTTAATTCTAATACTCTCAATAAAATAAATTATTTCTACTTTATGAATGTGAAAATCAATATTTTTTATAGAATTTATAAAGTAAATATCTTCCTTCCTTAGGAAATGCATTATTAGCTTTCTTTTGTTATCTATTTTCACAATGTTATCAGATTTACATGCCAAGAATTCTAATTCTCATGGCCTTAGTAGAAAGGGGATGAAAATACATTCCTGAAGTCCTGTTCTCTCTAACTCTACTCCAAGCTTTCATAACAAGAAGGCTAAAGCTGTAGGTGTACAGTGACTGGGAAGTTTTATCTCTAGAAAGTGATATGGTGCCAAGGGAGACAGATGAGGGGAGAGCAGGGAGGAATTAGGAAGGGATGAGATCAGAAGTCCATGGCAGCAGAGTGGAGTGCAGGGTGGGTATTCTTTGTTGTGTATTTCTGAGGCCCACAAGCAGTAGCTGAAGAGATGAATTATGGGTCTAGGAAACATAAGGAGTTACTGTATATCCTGTTCAAAAATTTATTCTCAACCTATAGGTCTAATACAGCAGTTACTAGCTGCTGGTGAGTCTTTACATTTAAATTAATTAAAGCTAAATAAAAATTTAATGCTTATGCTTTAGTAATGTTTATGCTTTAGTAATGCAGTCAGAGAGGAACTGTAACACTCACAACATTCCAAAGGCTCTATAGCTACATGTGCCTAGTGGCGACAGAATTAGAAAGTACAGCTGTAAAACGTTTCCATATCATAGCAAATTCTATTGAACAGCACTGTTTTATAGTCCAGATTATGTAAGAAATCAACATTTAAAACTGCTGACATTTAATTGTTACTAGGGAAATATATATCACAGAGTGAGTGAGGAAGAAATATACACCGAATAGAAATATAGTTTGGCATAGACCTAAGAAATATATATGGCACAGTGCTTAAGAGCAAAGCCTGAGGGAATATATATGGGATAGTGTTTAAGAGTATAGACTTTGTACTTGAACGTTTGGGACTCAAATCCTGACTCTATAAGTTTTGCAAGGTACCTGACCCTGGGCCCAGCATTAAACACTCTGTGCCTCAGTTTCCTCATGTGTAGAGCAGGAATGATAGTAGCATAAATTTTTCAAGGCTGTTGTCAGGATTAATGTATATAAAGCTTCTACAACATTTTCAAATACATAGCATGCGATACTTAAGCGTTAGCTCTTAGTGTTCCCATTTTCTCTTTGGAGCACACTTCTATGATTTAGTCCCTATTACTAAGGAATAGACAAACCTATTCACAGGTCTGATCCTTTCTGTGTCCCCTTCCCCATGAGCCAAGCCTTTGTTTTGAGTGTTAAAATACTCTCTTGTCATCATGAGTATATGTGAGACCAAAGGTGGCCTTTCTTCTTACTTGTAGGACAGAACATCAGCTGCCTGGAGTACTGGATATGTGAGCAGACCCATCATTCCATCATGCTTCTGCTGGGCAGCCTTCGCCTGTAGGGGATGAAAAGAAGAGGGGCAGAACTCTGAGCTGAACTTAATGATATTGCTCATTTAAGAAGTTTGTAAAGTAGGTGAAGTGTGATCTGAAGCCACCTGTAATAACATACAATCTCAGTTCCTTTTAGCAACTATCTTCTGGTAGGCTTGTCTTCAGGCTCCAGACTTACATAGGAACAAGGTAACTGTGCTTTTCCACTGTTCACTCATTTATCCATCCATTCATTCACTTATTTATGGTACTAGGGCCTGGACCCAGGGTAGCTCATGCTACTCACACATTCTACCACTGAAATACACCTCTGGTTCCTTGTCCCTTGAAAGGATCCTCAACTGTCACTGTTTCTTATTTATTTCATTAAAGACAAGGAGTTTTCTAGGTTCTAAATCAGATAAAATTCAGATTTCACAGATAAGGTCAGAAATTATCATGAGAGTGACTTTCTAAAGTTAACATGAGTTAGTATCCCTTTTACTACAATGTCCATGATAGAGGCTAGTTCACAACTACAACTGGGTAAAGATTATGAAAGTTTAATTTGGAAATCGGCCAATGAGCTCTTACCAGATCTTCCTCTGGCACTGGAATCCTGGCCTTAGAGCATTCTTCACAGTTTATAGACTACCTTTGTCGGTCCATCTTGCTAACTACTATATCTCTTGCACCTACCATGACATAAGATTTGCAGAAATCATCACCAAAATTTGTTAATGAAGTCCTGACCACAGAAGGCAAGAACATGTGCTGAGACAAGGCTGAGATGTGAAGTCCATATGTTTCCCACAAGTAAGAAATCACTGACTAGTGGAAAGGTTTCTCCAGAAAATCAGTTTATTTACTAGTAATATGCAATCAGGAGACCCTTTCAAACCATTTTCAAGGAGGAACAGTAACTATTAAATTAATACTCAGCTCCTATAAAAAAGATTTCAGCATTAAACGTAGTGGTAGATTATTATGATACAATGGGAAAGTTTTGCCTAAACCAAAATATGGTAGAGAATGTTATAAAATGTTGTTTTTAATTCCTGGCAGGTAATGAATCCACAGCATTACCAATATTATCTTATTTATTTAGTGTCTTAGTCTATTTGGCCTTCTGTAACAAAATATCCTACGCTGAGTGGCTTATACACAACAGAAATTCATTTCTTGCAGTTTTAGAGGCTGGGGATTCCAAGGTGAAGGCGGAGTTAGTGTCTAAGGAGGGCCTACTCCCTGGCTTCGCAGTGGCGACTTCTCTGTGTTCTCACACTATGGACGGGGCAGAAAGTCTCTCTGGAGCTTCTTACACCTTTTATAAGAGCTCTACTTTCAGGATCACCTCCCAAAGGCTCTACCTTTAGGGATTAGATTTCAACAGGTACATTTTAGCGGGACACAAATATCCACACCACACCATCCAGGTTCTGTCACTTCAGAGCACCTTTTCCCCCTGCAGCATATGTGAAGGCTTCTGAAGAGCAACTCCTGAGGAAACCAGTGGCCCTGAAAATATGCTCAAAGGTGCTTAAAACTGAAATTAGTGTTGACATAGTTGGTGGCTACCTACTGTTAAGTTATCCAATTGCAAAAATAAAGTACTATGAATTATCCAATTTATCTTTCTCAGTTGAACATCTTACAAAAAGTACAGCCTTAATTTTTCTGTGGGTTTGAAATGTTGCCTAGACTAAACTTGTTTAAATATTAAATAAAATATGTTTTCTCATCTCCCCACAAGAAAATGTTTTTGCCTTATTGCCAGTTAATTCCAGTGGTGATGAGAGGCAACTCTGGGGTCTAAATCCAGACGTTGGAGTTTGAAACTTGGGATTTCAATAATCCTGAAATTGTGGTTGCTTGTTAAATATAATGTGGTAGGTACAAAATCATCACGTTGATTGAAACACAGATAAGAACATATAACTAATGGTATTTTTAAGTCAGAAGGAATCTTGGAGACTGTTTCACTTTCCACTTAATATCCTGAAGCAGAGAAAGATGTTATACTAGCCATTAGTGGGTAGCAGACCAGGGAAGAAAGTAAATTCAAGATTCCCAGAGCCTGACACAATAATAAGCAGAAAGTGGAAAATTGCTTCCTTTCTGTTTGTTAATCAGATCATTGGATTTACCTTCCACTGGTGTAAATGTTGTAATCGAGGCAGTCTGACCATGCAGGTAAGGATCCAACTTAACTGTGTGTGTTCAGACACCTAAAGAAATAAGATAGTATGTTAACAAAGGTGAGCAATATTTTCTTGAACATAAGCAAAACTAAAGGGTGATAGGTATTATCTTAAATGGCTAGATACACCCCAAGTCAAGGTTATTAAAAGGAGAGATAAAGGGGGTTTAGCTGTGATTCATGATAGATTTTAGGTAAAGAAGAAATTATAAAAGCTAACTGATACACCCAGCAATTTAGTGTTAAATCTTCTCTACACTACCCCAGCAAGGTATGACCAGAGTCTGCTACAACATCTCAGTGAGACGGTCATTATGTCCTGAGGAATTCAATGCACCTTTTAAAAAGTTAAGGGGGCTGGGGATTTAGCTCAGTGGTTCCAGCGCCTGCCTCGCAAGCACAAGATCCCGAGTTCAATCCCCCCATACCAAAAAAAAAAAAGGTAAGCTTATTAAGTAAACTCTGTCTCTCTCCCTGCACTCCAGGTCTTTTCTAATCAGCTTTGAAATACACTTAAAGATTGAATTCCTTAGCTCTAGAGTGATTTGAAAGTTAGGAATGATTTTACCATCCCATCATTCCAAAGGGTATTTTTATAATCGCTAGCTCCTTCTCTTCCTCCTTTTTCTTTTCTTCATCTTTTTTTCTTTTTTCTCTCTTTTCACTTTTTTTTTTAATAGAGGAGATCTAGTCAGAAAAAAAAATACTTTCCCCAATTCATTTTTATTTGAACAAAATTTGGTCAAATAACCAAGCCTAGCAACAACTGGGATGATTCTTGGGTCTAAGCCATGTTCTAACTGAGGACCTACAATTTCAGTTCTATGTATCCCACTCCTGGGTCTTGGGGATTCCTAGCTCTTCACTGATTGTGGCTTTTTTTGTATCCATATGATTTCCTTAAAAATCAGAGACTGTTGCCAATTCTGCAAAGTGGCCCCAAATGTGTTCTTTGTGGATTTTGCAAAAGGAACATAAAGGAATGGAAATGAACCAGCCCTGGCCTTTTTTATCGTCATCTGGCGTAAGATACTCTTTTTTTTTTTTTCCCCTGCAGTTACAGAGAGGGAAGAGTTGTTTTTCATGTGTTTGACAAGGAATCACTTTGAAAGTTTAGCAGGTTGCTAGGCTGAGTCTGTCATCTTTCTTCCAAGAGCCATTTGGGTTTCATTGAGGACAATGACTTTGACAGCAGTGTCCAACCAAATTGCTAACTGCTGCTATAAACAAAAAGCTATCAGACAAAAACAGTAACCCAGGATGTAAGCAAGAGGATTAGAGTTGCTTCCAATCATCAAGCAAAACACATTCCCATTAGGACTAATCTAACAAGGGCTATGTTTTGGCATGAAGGACTCTGTAATTTGTTTTTTTTGTGTGTTTTTTTAACTGAATTTGGGGAAAGGAATAAAAACAAAATAACCATGCCATGTAGAAGAGACAAGATGGCTCCTTCCCTTCATCTCTTGATCAAATGCTTAGCTTTGGTGACACGCAGAAAGCTACCACTGTGTTTCCACTAACACATATTTTCCTTGGGGTAGCTTTTTATTTGGACCTATGGTATGAAACTAACTGAATATTCTGCAGAGATATTCCTGATGTTTCCAAAATAGAGAACATCAAATTAGTCCAAATCATTCTTACATAGAAAAAGGAAGTAAAAGGTTAAAGGCAAATAATTTTTCATAATTCATCATTTATGATTATGGAAGAAAAGTAGTATTTCAGAATTTGGTTATCTTTTTAGTCAAGAAGGAAAAAGCAGGGCTGGGAATTTAGCTCAGTGGTTCCACCGCCTGCCTCACAAGCACAGGGACCCTAAGTTCAATCCCTAGTACCAAAAAAAAAAAAAAAAAGAAAAAGCAGAAATCATAGGTATGTAAATAAAGCATTTCCTTATGTTCTGAAATCACAAACAAAACAATAATAAGATCTGTTTTATCCACAGAAAAGCAAAGGTCGTGGACAATAACCTGGCTCACTGAGCATCCACAAGTCAGTGGTGACTGGGAGAAAAGAACTGAAGCCTTCTGACCCTCTATCTGTAGCAAGTGCAGTCTTCAGTTGTGTTAGTTTTGCCAGTCTTGGTTACTCCTGTTAAACAGCCTGGCATACTGTATGTGCTCAGTAAATATTTGTTGAATACGTTAACTCTATCAAAGGCTGCAGAAAGAAAAGGGCAATTCGATTTGGCAGCTAACTTCTTGATTCAAGCTGACTTCTTGAATTGCAAAAGCAATTTCAAAGGAGTGATTGAGATGGAAGCTAAATTACAATGGGATAAAGAGCAAGACTAGAAGGTGTGATATAAATACAGATGTACAAGGAACACAGCAGAATGGTCAAGAGTTCTATCTTTGGAGTGAGACTATTTGGGGTCTGAATGCCAGTTCTGCTATTTATTAGCTGAGAGACTGTGTAAGTGACTTAAAACTCTCTTTGCCTCAGTTTTACAATTAACAAAGTAAGCTTAATGATGCTATCCACTTAACAATGCTTAGAAGAATACTTAATACATAGTAAGCAGCCAGTATTATAGTTATTATTCTTGTAATGCAATTTTAATAAATACCTTGAACTTCCTATTTTGAGATGATTATAGTATACATGCAGTTGTAAGACATAACAGAGATCCCATGTACCTTTCCCCTAGAGTAGCATCTTGAACAAATATAAGTTAATATCACAACCAAGAAGCTGAATTTGATACAATCTATCTATGCTATTTAGATTTCACCAGTTTTACATGTACTTACTATGTGGAGGTATTTAGTTCTATGCAATTTTATCACATGTAAGACATTTGATTTTTAAGAATAAGGTAACTAATAGGAGGTAGTAGTAGTTATTTTTCATTGCTGGGACAAAATAGCTGACACTGGCTAATTAAAGGAGGAGAGACTTATGGAGGCTCATGGTTTCGGTGATTTCAGTCCATGGTCAGCTGGCTCCAAGGCACAAACTAGGGCAGAAGAGAATAGTGGAGAAAAGCTGCTTAATTCATGGCATCCAGGAAACAGAGAGCAGAAGAAGAGCCAGAGGAGAAGAGCCCTCAAGAGACCCACCCACAGTCACCCACTTCCTTCAACCAGGCCCCAACTTCTAATTGCACATTCAGGTATGAACTTATCAATGAATTAATCCTGTGATGAATGTAGCGATGCCAGCATCCAAGCACCGTCTCAAAGCTCCACTTCTGAAAAAAAAAGAGCCTTTTTGGAAGACATTTTTGACAAACCATAACAAGACTAGAGAGTAAAAATTTTGTTTTTTAAGGTAGGATAGATCTACTGCATGATGTACTAAGTAGGAAGAGAGCTGCTGAGGATACATGCAAGGGAAAAATTTGAAGAACAATATTCCTGAAGGAAGAAAAGGAATGGTAGCCAGCATGGGGAAAAGAAGAGATGAATAAAATGTCTTCAACTGAAATAAACTGGGGAAGTGAATATAGTTGAGGATATATCTTGTGAGGTAGGAGTGGAGAACAAAAAATTTTGAAGGGATTCATATCTAACAGGCTGTTACCTCTGAAAACAGATGGGTTCAATGGAGGTAAGAAATATACTCAACAGAATTGTTAGGTTTGAGAGGAAGTAACAAAAGAGCTTCTGAAATGTGTTGAAGAAGCAATATTCTGGGGGGTACTAAAAGGCTGATATCCTTCAGTCACTAAGATGTTCTGCTTAAATAATAACATATTTTTTAAATTTGCAGAAAAAATTCAACCACTAAATTGCATTTTTGGTTTTTTTAGTGAATAAGGAGTTTTAACAAGATTCAAAATTGCTAAACACAAAAAATTCACAAATTAAATTGTTTTAAAACTAAAAATGATATTTTTTTATACTTTACCACTGAAAGAGTAAAAAGGCAAAGTAGAGTAGAAGAAGATATTTGCAATTCTTAAACAGTATATATTAATATACAGGCCTACAAATTGATTTCATGCTTACAAATTAATAAGAAAAAAGCAGATAAACTTACGGAAATTGTCCAAATATATAAGTAATACTTACAGAATAAGATATCCAAATGACACATTAATATCAGAAAAACATTCAACTTCATTAATCATCAAAGAAATGTAAATCACATGCACTAAGTGCAAATTAAAACCACAGTACAATTTCACATTTTCAAAGAATGATTAAAGTGAAAAAATGTAAGTGTCAAGTGTAGCAAGGAGGTCTTTCAGATACCACTATGAGAATGTAAATTGGGACACCAGCTTTAGAAACTGGAATTCATTACTGCTCAACATTCACATGATCCAAGTATTCCATTTCTAGTTATATACTCAATAGAACTGTGAAAATATTCTCTACAATATATGTGCAGGAACATACTGTAATAGCTCCAAGTTCTAAACAATCCAAATTATTCACCTACAGGAGATTAAATAAATAAACAGTAGTATAATACAGGACTACTATGGGAATGAGAATTAATGAACAATTAATTATATGTATGTAACTGAATGAGTCTCATAAATATAATGTTGAGTGACGGAGGACAGATATACACTGAATGCAAAAAGTGCATGATAAATCTGTTTATATAACATTTATGTGGGTTGTTTTTTTTGTTTTTGGTACCAGGGATCAAACTCAGGACCTTGCACTTTCGAGGCAGGTGGAAGAACCACTGAGCTAAATCCCCGGCCCTGTTTACATAACATTGACAACAGGTCATCTTAGGGGAGAGGATGGTGATTCGAGAGGGGAATGCAGGTGTTCTGGGCACTAGTTACATGGATGTGTATAGCTTATGAAAACAGGAAAAACTAAAAATATGAATATAAAAAATGAATCTAATTAAAAAACTCAAAAGAAATGATAAATATTAGACCTCATATAGGTGAAGAAAGAAGAATAGAACTAGAAAACAGAATAAAAAGAAAGGACTATAAAGGAATAGAGTGTCCCCAAATCAAAGCCAACTCCAGACCCTTTCAACACTGTTAATAAGGAGAATGGCCTCTCATGGATGATGAAAGATAGAGATACAGAGCTGCACTGTGCTGGACTCCCTCACTCCATCCTTACTCACACTGGCCCCAGCAGGTTTCACCTCGCCACAGCACTAAAACTTCTCGGTCATGACCATCAATGCTCACAGCAGAGGAGAAGGTGTCCTCTTCCTGACATACTCAGCTTCATATGACACAACTTACTACTTCCTGCACCGTGATATATTTCCTTCAGGTGGAACCCCAGACACTGAACGACTAGTTTTTCTCCACAGTTCATCTGTTTCTCTTTTCAGTCGCCTACTGTTTGTACTTTCTTTTGTGCCTGACTTCATCATACTGGCAACACTCAGGTTTCAGGGCTGGGTTCTTTACTTTTGTTCTTTTGCCCTTTGTAATTTCAGCTCAACTCACTGCTTCAAATACAATCCATAAAATGGATGACTACGGAATTCATACTCCAGCCAGGCTTCTCGGATGAACTCCAGACTCATGTATCGAACTACGTATTCAGCATGTATGTGGATATCTACCGGACATCTTGAGCTCAACACAGCTGCAACAGAAATCCTGAAACTCTACCCTAGGATGTAATAAAGATACATTCTTACTTTTAATGCAGTTTAATTTATAAAGGTTTTTCTTTATATTTAGTAAATTTGAATCTTGTCAAAAATCCTTAGAGACTAAAGGAAGCAAAAAATGCAATTAACTGCTTGACTCATAGCTGTCTCATCTCTGAGGATGGAAACTGTCCTTGCAGTAGTTTAGGGAAAAACTCTGGGCCACTCTGTGCTTCTCTTTTCTCAAATTCCATATCCATGCTACCTGTAAGTCTTACTGTGCCCAATTATAAAATATATTCGGGACCTCACCTCTCTTCACCCCTTTGGCCACAAGTGTAGCCTAGACACCATCACTTTCCTCTGGCATCCTGTATGAATTTCCTCAGTCATCTCTGCTTCGGCCCCAGCTCCCGTACAGACTACTAATAACATAGCAATTAAGGTGCCACAGGTTAGATCACCTCTTTGTTAAAATCCTTACTTTTTCTTTTCCCTAGAGCAAAAGGCCAAGTCCAGTCATGGTCTATGAAACTCAGCACAATCCTCTTTTCCATTCAACACCGTTATCTCTGCGACTCAAAACTGCCTCTGGCATCTCCTCTTTTGCTCCTGTTCTCTGATATTCCCTAAAAACACCAGTGCACTCCCACTTCAGAGGCTTTGAAATGACGCTTTTCTCTGACAGAATTCTCTCCCCAGAGGTATTCACCTGGCTAACTTCCTCACCTTACATTTGATCAAGTGTTATCTCATCGTGGGGGCTCGTCTAGAACACATTATTTGAAATAGCAATCTATTTCTAATTCTCCTAATGTTTCCCCATATCTCTTATCAGCTTTCAATATACTTTATATTTGGCTTACTTATGGTTATTTATTTTGTTACTCTAACAGAATGTAAGTGCTAGTGTGGCAAATATTTTGGTCTGCTTTATTCATGATATAACTTAAGTGCTTAGCACAACACTTAGGATATAGTAAGTGCTCACTGAATATTTGAGAAACAAATGCATGGATAAAATTAAAGCCTTAGTAATAGGAAATACTTAAATAAAATGTGGCACGTAATAGAAAATGTGGTGTAATGGCATGGTGTATAACAAAAGAAATGAGATAGATTTATATATATAAATACAGATCACAAAAGATACGATTCTATGAAAAATGAAAACTGAGAAAAGTAGCATACTTCACCACTTATAAAAATTTCTAAACAACGAATCCAAAAAATTTTTATATTCTTTATAGAATTATAAGTGCATAATATGAGTCTGTGGAGGCCAGAGATTTAGCTCAGTGGTCTTGCTGCCTGCTGTGCAGGCCCAAGGACCAGAGTTCAATCCCTGGTACCAAAAACAACAACAACAACAACAAAATATGAGTTTGTGGAAAATAAATGCAAAAATATGAGCTAGACCGATATATACCAAAAACTAGATTTGAGTTGCCTAGGAGTAGAGAAAAGAATGTAAGGAGGAGAGGCAAAGGAAATATGCAAGGCAAAGAATTAAAAGGGCCATCAGGGCCAGGGATTTAGCTCAGTGGTGCTGCTGCCTGCCTCGCAAGCACAGGGTCCTGAGTTCAATCCCCAGTACCGCCCCCCCCCAAAAAAGGGGCCATCAACTTCATCTATAATTTTATAATTTTATATAAGGAAGTCAAAGCAAATATGACAAGATCTTTATATCTTCGATATGAAGACTTGAATGTTTAATATATCACTGCATTTCATCACATTTTAAAGAACTTTCAAAAATATTTAATTAATAAAAAGAATACAGGAACCACTAATTCCAAAAGATATAGCTGCTAAGTATCAATCACAGCCAGTCAACCAATTACCTGGTTCAGTAATTCCTGGATCAAATCTCCAAGATATTTTCAGTGTCCCATAGGATTTTATCATTTCTCATATAAATGTTGTCTTCCCAGGAATCAGGTCCTATAAGTTTTAGTTGGGACACTTGGAAGACTATTCAGACTCACAAATTCCCATTTATTGTTTCCTCTCGGAAACTAGCAATTTCACGCTGAGTTATTTTTACTAGACTCTTATCATCCCCATGACAAATCCCCTTAACAGGAACCTTGTTTAGGGATCTGATTTTAATTAAAAGAACTCTGTATCAGTAACAAGCTCCCACTCTCTTCAGCTGGTCTGCCTCCTGCTAGTACTTGTATTTGCCAATAAATGTGTGTAGACTCTTTGGGTTCCTGAACTTATTCTTTATCTAGGACTTCCAAAGCTAAATAAGTTTCTCCTATCAACTTCCTGACTTAAAAAGTATTCCTATCTAAATTTTGTTGCTTATTGTGTATACATGTATGTGCATATCATTTTTGCTTTACTTGTAGCATTATATTAATCTATTTTGCTAGGCTATACTGTGAAATAAACAGCCTCCTAATTTAAGTGAAGGAGTGGTCTCTTTTTGGAATACATCTCCATGCCTGAGGAAAAAGGACAAGAGAACTACAACAAATATGGAATGGCTTTTAAAGGTTCTGCTTGAACATATGCAAATGATAAAGAGAACTACAGAAAATTATCAAATCACAAAGGTAAACAAGAGAAAGGAAGAAAGGAAACAAAGTACAAAACAACCAGAAAACAAGTAATAAAATGGCAGTGGTAAGCCCTTGCCTATCAATAATAACCTTGAATGTATGGATTAAATTCTTTAATTGAAAGACACAGAGTGACTGAATGGATAAAAAGCAAGATTCAACAATATGCTACCAACAGGAGAACCACATGAGCTTTAAGGGCACACTTGGGCTGAAAGTAAAAGGACAAAAGAAGATATTCCATCAGGATTCCGCTTGGACAAGGTATACATCACACCCCACTCGCCTTCTACTGACTAAGAGAAAAGTCATACGGACAATCCCAACGTTGGTGCTGTAGAAAGAGAAGCTTCTCATACAGGATGCACTGTCAATCACAAGGCACTGGGTGAGGACGTACAGCCTGCCTACATAAAGCTTAGTAAACGACTGCTTTTAGACCACATCTGGCCTATGGAGTCTTTTTGTTCAGCCCCTGGGCTAAGAACGGTTTTTTACATTTTATAATGAGGAGAAAAGGAAAAAGGAGAAAGAGGAGGAGGAAAAGGAGAAAACAATGGTAAAGAAGAATGACAAAGTTAGGAAGCGAAGAGGTGTCTGGTCATGGTGGTACATCCCTATAATTCTAACACTTGGTAGGCTGTGACAGGACAGTTGCCATGAGTTCAAGGTCAACCTGGGCTACACAGTGAGGCTGTGTCTCAGAAAACAAAACAAAACAAAACAAAACAAAACAAACAGAAGAGGTGGTGGTAACTGTAGTGGTGATGGAGACCACATGTGATCTGATTTCTACTCTTACAGGAAATGAAAATGAATAATTGTGAACAATAACAATCTACCACACATATCTCCCTCAAATTAGCTAGCTTGAGGGAAAATAAGGGAGCTGATTTGTCCAGACCTTGATGGTAAACAGTTGGTTTTTTTTAAATAAAAGCTATCTTTTTAGTAAGTTTCTATTTTAAATTTGCCCCAGGAATTTAAGCCCAACAAAATAATGAAGGTTTTTTTCTCTTTTGTATTACATCAAAATTTAAAACTTTTCTGCATCAAAAAATACAATCAAAGGAGTGAAAAGGCAAGCTACAAAATGGGAAAAATATTTGCAATGGTAGCTATTCAAAAGTTAGCAAATAACAAAGAAGACATTTCAAAGAAAATAGAAGTAAAGATAGTGGAAGTAATGAAATAGACCACAAAGATACAGCAGAGAGCTCTACAAAACCAAGTTTGTTCTCTAAAAAGATTCTAAGTGTCCTCCAGCAGCACTCATCAAGGAGAAACAAAAGAAGGGCATTTCAAGGAAAATAGTCCATAAAAAGAATTGGTATTGATAAAATATCAGCTTTCCAGTAAAATTAATTTTAGAAAACATCTATCACTATAGATATATATCTATCACTATAGACCAGCATCCTCAAACTTGCAGACTTTCCTGATGAGATCTGTGAATGTGTTGGAATTTGTAAATTCTGCATATTTCAGTCTTAAATGTGGAAATAAAAACTTGGAAAAGTTTTTGGAGATAAAGGAAACTTAGGTGGATTAAAACACAGCACTTAAAACCACCATCTGAAAAAGTTAAGTACAGCATGGGATTCAAAATATGTAAAGAACTTCTACAAATCAACAAGAAACAATTTCAAAATAGGCAAAAGATATGAAAAAATAATTCACAGAAGAAAACTAAAGAGTTAAGAAAAATATTTAACTTTACTATATTTTAGGAAAATGCTGAGAGTCAATCCACTATAATAGCAAAAATAAATATCTAATAACACACCAATATTACTGGAAATTAGACCAACAGGAATTCTCTTGTAAATCAGAATCCAGTCTCACATAAGTCAGAATCTAATCTTCTGAGTAATCTGGCAACATCTATACATCATACATCCTAATGATTCAGCTGCTAGGTATATATACCTAAAGAAAATCTTGCATTTGTGCATAAAAGGCATTTCCAAGTATGCCCACTGTAATATGGTTTGCAGGAACAAAATGTTGGGGAAAAAAAAGTCAAGATTCTTAGCCAGGAAAATGGGTTAATAAGTTGTGACAGAGCCAGACAATGGAATATTGTATTAAAACAAACAAGTCTCCAGCCATGTAACATGGAACCAAATCATACAGATGCAGGAAGATAGGCAGCATGATGTCATTTACATAGTCTTAAAAATGAAAAAGAAATAATATAGATTATTTATGGCCACATTATATGCAATAAAAATATAAACATATGTGGGAATGATAATGTCAATATCATGGTTATAACCGAGGAAGCAGGGAGAAGAATGGGATTAGAGTGAGCTATACAGAAAGTTTCTATTATATTTGCAATGTTTCTTTTTTTCTAAAAAACAAAAACAGAAAGCAAGTCTACCAAAAAGTCAGCATTTCAAAAGGCATTTACATTTATACTTTCTGAATGATTGAAATATTTCTTTAGCAGCCTCCAAATGAAAAAAAAAAAGTCTACAAGAAACTCTTCTGAAAATATTTTATTTTATTTTATTGCAATCCTAGGGCCTCATGCTTGCTAGGCAAGCACTGTGCCACTGAGCTACACACCTAGCCCTGAAAATATTTTATTATTGAGGATAAGAAGAGGCATTGTCATTAATTTGATTTCAATCTTTCAATCCTACTTTACCTTTATCTAAATCCTTTACAACATCAGGGAGCCTGGTGGGGCAGTACAGTATATGTTCAGTAGGGTAGGGTGATAAAAAATTAGCATTCAAAGAGGACGATACATCATTTTAGTTAAATGCTTATTATAGAGATTAAGAGGGGTATTCAGAAAACTTAAGTAACTTGTGCGCTGTGTTACAATGAAGAAGAGATGATAGTGACATTGAAGCCAAATGTATCTGGTTCTGAAGCCTACACTTTTCCACTCTCTCTCTGATAGAAATCTGTACCCCCCAGCCCCCACCCCCACAGTACTGGGGATTACACCAGGGCCATTGCATTGAGCTATATCCAGAACTCTTTTCTTTTTTTTGGAAACATGCTATCATTAAATCACTAAATTGCCCAGAATGATTATGATCCTCCTGCCTCAGCCTCCCAGAGTGCAGAACTCTTCTTGAAGGCATAATCAAGCTATAACCTGTTCCTCTGACAAGGATGGAGCCAACAAAAACACTGCAACTTGTTCATCAGGTCACACAAGGTAATGATCTAGGCTAGAAGTGGTACTAGGGTACTAGTGGAAACTTTGAAGAGTTGGTTATATAATCATTTTTCTAACTTCTCATCATTTACCCCATAGGCCATTTAGATCCTTTCTTCTCCCAGGAACATTTGAGATAATGTCAAGTTTACACATAAATCCCCCCAGTTCATTACTCTCTGCAGACATTTCTTTGCTCCTTTCTACTATGAGTTAAATATACACCCATTCTTGATATCTAACAATTTTGAGTTCAACAAACAAGAACACATATTCAAATATGATTCCCAGATTACCAGGATAAATGAGGACAACAGAGATTCTGTCCACTTTGGGGCCTTAGTTTTACCTTCTAAGAGAAGGAACAATGAGTTAGGTATAACTGCAGCCAGTTCCTTTGGCCCTCGTTCAGAAACTGTTCTCCCTGTCATCCTCTTTTATTTACTATTATTATTGATTTTAGTTTCCTGGGAAACAAAACGTAACTCTAACTAGAGAACAAGGCCACGTTCCAGAACTGCAGAGTCCATCCTCCTCCCTGGACTGTTTTGGACTTTCTATAACATTATGTCCGATGGTCTAAACTGTCCTTTTTCCTGGCCTAGGCAGAAAGCTAGCGCCTAAAGCTCCATCTTCCACTTTTTATCTTCCATCTGTACGGTGATTAGATCACAAGGAAAGTAACAAGAAAGGATGAGGAGATCTGTACCTCAGAGATATCTGTGGCACTCAGATTGGATCTGCACTTGGGCCTGGTGGATATTAAAATCCATTGACTTCGGCATTCAGATAGAGACCTCTGCCAAACACACAAAGATTCTCTCTCCCTCCCTCTCCCTCTCCCTCTCTCTCTCTCTCTCTCTCTCTCTCTCTCTCACACACACACACACACACACACACACACACACACACAAACCCTCTTAGAAGAGAGTCTATAAAATTTCCCACATATGGCAAACATATTTTAGGGGAAGCACCATGACTATAGGCCAGTGGGAGAGAAAGACAAAGAAAATAATGAGAAAAATCTTCAATACATCTAAACTGTTCAAGTCAGAATGCTAAGAATGAATGTAAAGGATGGGAGATGAACATTATTGGTAAAATCAGCATTATAACACAGTTAAATTCTTTCCCTACTGCACATCATTACCAGGACTTTTTCTGATCTAAAAGAATAGCACATGGGAACACTATCTTTATATTCTAGCAGTAAATACACTGTAAAATACACATGTAAATTTAAAAATACAAAAGAGTAATAAATGTAAAAATAATTTAACATAGAAGAGGGAGATCATATGTGGGATCTAAAAAAATCAAACTCATAGAAGCAGTAATAATAGGAAATAATATTTTTCTTTAACTCACAATTTAAAAAATTCTTCACTTTACTTACAAATAATTGTGTGTATATGTGTGTGGGATACAGACGTAATTAATGTAATTAACTGGCACTGACTTTCAAAACTTTAAGAATAATTATTTTTCAAATTCCTATCCTCTCTGTAACATATCTCATGATCAATTAAAGGCTTAAATGTACAACAAAATTCTCAATATAAGGAAACTGACAAAAACACTTTATAAAATGTGAATACGCGATCTCTGAGTTATCTGTCCTAAGAACTGATTTATCAAATTCTTCAAAACAAAACCAGAAAAAAATTTCTTCAACATCTGCTTTAAAGAATTATTGACGAAGGTAAGGCTGGGGATGCAGCTCGGTGGTACAGCACTTGCCTAAGGAATTATTGATGAAAGTGAAACTGATCATGTGGACACAAAATAAACTGATGATGAAAACACCTTCACGGTTTAGTGCAAGCAATGGTAGTCTAATGCTTTTTGAGACTTCACTGCTGAAAGCCTTTCTAGCTAAACAGATTAGATTTTTTGTGTGAGGGCATGAGAAAAGTACGCATGCATTTTTTTTTTTTTTTGGTACTGGGGATGGAACTCGGGACCTTGGGCTTGTGAGGCAGGCAGTGGAATGCATGCGTTTTTGATAGAAAGATAACTGCCACTCAGGGAATGGACTGCCATTCTGTAAGAGCAGGAGAGGAGAGAAGGCCAATTCAATTGTCCAGGCAAGAAATAATGCAGGCCCCCTTGAGGTTGGCTGGGCTCCCTATTGTCCGTCCACCAGCAGCTGCTGAGGCAAAGGCAGGGGCCAGGTTGGCAGGCAGGGGCAGAATAAGGTTCTCACCGCATGAGTGTTTCTCCCAAAAGTGATGCCTTAGGAGGAAAATAAAGAGTCCTGGATTGCTCAAGGCATGTAACTTCAGGTAGCCAGTTAAGAAGTTATATGCGTAAAGAGCATTTGTGAAATGCATGCTTCCACAGCCTGGGAAGTGCCATGTGGCATTCCCTGAGTCTAGAGAAGCCTGGCCCAGGTAAATGGTGGATCTGGTGGAGTAACAGTCATCTCTATACCTTTAATCACCAGTAAAAGAAAGATAACATCTGTGTCTGTTCTGATGATGAACAAAAAAGGCACACATATGAAAGGGCTGAGTAAAACTAATTTAAAAATATTAGTTTTCCAATAAATATGGCTTCCAACTCTTTTTATAAATCTAAAAATGGTGATTATTTTCTGTCCCCATTTTTGGAAATTTCATAAGTTGATCACTTCATATTATTTGAACTGATACTATAAAAAAGTCAAAAGATAACAAGTGTTGACAAAACATGGGAAAAAGGAACTCCTCTTTGCTGCTAGTGGGACTATAAATTAGTATAGTCATCATGGAAAATGGTATGGAGATTGCAAAGAAAATTAAAAATAGAAATACCACACAAACCCACCATGGGTATATATCCAAAGGATATAAAATCAGTATATCAAAGAGATGTTTGCACTCCCATGCTTACTGTAGCTTTACTCACAATAACCAAGATATGGAATCAGCCTATGTCAACCAACAGACGAATAGATAAAGAAAATGTGGCATAAATATGCACACACAATAGAATACTATAGAATACAGTCTTAAAAAAGAAGGAAATCCTATCATTTGTGACAACATGGATGAACTTGGAGGAAATTAAATTAAGTGAAATAAATGAGCCATAGAAATATCAATACCATATAGAGCACAGGTGGGATCTAACAAAAATTGAACTCACAGAAGCAAAGAGTAAAACAGTGGTTATTAAGGGAGGGTGGTGGGAAAATGGAGAGATGTTGGTCAAATGATACAAGATATAACATTACAGTTAGAAGGAGAGTTTGCAAAGTCTATTGCATACCACAGGACTATAGTCGACAACAATGTACAAAAAGAGTAGATTTTAAGTGTTCTCACCACAAAAATGTGAGGTAATCAATATGTTCATGAGCTTGATTCAGCCATTCTGCAATGCATACATAGACCAAAACATCATGTTGTGTCCATAAATATATATAAGTTTTATTTGTTAGCTAAAAAAGCAGGACATGGTCAAGACTAAGCATCTCTTGTAGTCAAAAAGACTGAGGAAGCCTTTCAGGCTGGTTTTATGGAAAAAAAAATATGAAATGTAGGCAAAATGAGCACTTCTGCTGGTGAACTATCAGAATTCCTGATAACACAGCTCAGTCAGGGGTGGCAGCAAAGGCAACTGCAAGGGAGCCTCAGCCTGGCACTGAGGCCACTGAGGAGGCAAGCACCTGCCGGTCACCACTGCGCTGCACTCTGTGACCTGTGGCCACAGCCTTCCCAGAATCAATGAGCTTGTGAGGCACCTGGGCACCATTCAAGTGGCCAGTGAGTTTCCTTATTCCTTATCTATGAGAGGGATATGCAAAGTCTTTCATATTGTGGGTCACTCTTCCATAACTGCTCTTTTGTACAACAGTGTACCATACAGAAGAAGAACATCAATTACTGAGTCTTAGATGCTTATAGAGGTCACTGCCAAAAACCCTTTACAAAGGAAAACACATCCATAATATGTTAACATTATAATATGGTAATTATTTCCGGAGGAGTAAGTTTAAGGTACAATGGTTGAATGTGACTATAAATGGGCTTTTAATTTTTACTTTAAAAAGCCATCTGGCAAGGGGTGACTTTGTGAAGATTGATATATTCAGTCTAAAAAATAAGAAAATATGTATTTGTGGTTAGGAATGCAATTTTTTTAGAAATAGCATCAAATAAGGATCAGGATAGAGTTTGTATCAAAACAGCTTAGATGGAATGAAGAAGATGTGCTTTGCAAAATGCATTAGGTGACTCAAAAGATGACTCTGATGATAACCAGCTTTTCCTGTCAGAGAGAATGCAAAGAGTTTGAATAAAACTATTTTGTGAAATATGAGAGATACACTCCTTTTAGAGAGAAAGTGAGAATACTTCTAAGGTAGGATGACTGAGACTGAGAGAACTGGAAACAACTAACCTGAAGAAGGCAAAA
Source organism: Heterocephalus glaber (assembly GCF_000247695.1). The sequence continues at coordinate 14,684,518 of NW_004624772.1, forward strand.
CCTACAGGGTAGGATAGTACATATGAAACGTCTCCAGTATGTGAAGAGCAGATGTGCAGAAGAGTTGATTTGCTGTCTATTTTTAGAAAGCAGATGTTAAATGAATGGATGGAAATTATAGAGAGGTAGATGTTTGCTCCATGTAAGTACTTTACAGCAATTAGAGCTGTCCAAATTGAATTTGAAAAGTCATGTGTAAGTAAATTTTTCTTGACCAACTGTAAAAACAAAACAAAACAAAACAAAACCCTTGGGGTAAATTATCTTTATAGGCCTTTGAATGAGTATATTCTAGTATTTTATCAAAAATATCTACATGCTGGCAATGAGCTTAAATTGATAAACTTCATTTATTTTTGAAGATAACTCTTTTCACTTAGTGTGTGTATGTGCGTGTATGTGTAGTGCTGGAGATCAAATTCAGGGCATTGAGCACGCTAGGCAAACAGTCTACCTCTGAACTGCATCTCAACTCCATAACATATATTTTAACCACTTGCTTTGTATGAATCATTACATTAAGTTCTGTGGGTAAGAAACATATATTAAAATAATGATAGATGCTTATGATTAAGGAAAGTCATTCTTCTGCTACAGGTTAAAGTAAATATGTAGTGAGGGCACGATTCAGTTAGAATTTGTGTCTTATTTGCTAAGGTGTCTCTTAGTTGTCCTGTATCAGGGCCAGACTATTTGCCTGTCCAAGAATAAACTGACTCATTCATAGAGAAGGTATGAGTCAATATTTTGGCTTTGTTCTAAAGCCTTTCTTGGCTTGGCCACTAGACACTGGGATTTTGTTTTCCAATTTCCCAGCTTATTTTATCAAATCTTTTCAAAAACTATTATACAATGAATGAACAATGGGAATCATCCAAAAGGTCTTCCAAATACATACTCAATAAAGCAACACTGGAATTATATAAAACTACTGATCACTATATCTTATTCTTAACCAAAAAGATTAGTCAATAGCAAGAAGTCATCAGATTAAATGCAACCCAATATAGAAAAACAATTGCAAGTTTAGAATTATTGATGAGATGTAACTTTTCAATAGATGAAGAACTATAAATTTACTAATAGTGGAAAAATAGTTGAAAAATACTATTGAAATATGAAGATACCTAATGATATGAATACAGATAAGAGATTAAAATATGAAGATACCTAATGATATGAATACAGATAAGAGATTAAAATATGAAGATACCTAATGATATGAATACAGATAAGAGATTAAAGTGGAATAATCACATTCAATGAAGTCATGTTCAATTTTTAAAAGCCATGACAAAGAGCTGTGTGAACCACTGAAATTTTCCTTCAAATCATCTGAAAATGACAATTTTCTCAGTTGTAATTTGAGAAGCTAACCTGAGACTGTTGAAAAAGGATGCTTTTCTCTGGGTTTATGCCGCAGGCTAGGAGAGCAGCAGTCATGTCAAAGATGCTCTGCCGAAGGGCAGTGGGGTCTTGGGGGACAGTGAGGGAGTGGAGGTCAACAATGCTGTAAAGCACCATGTTGTACTTGTCCTGTAATTTCACCCAGCTCTCAATGGCTCCCAGGTAATTTCCCAGGTGGAGGATTCCTGTAGGCTGAATGCCAGAAAACACTCGCTTCGTGCTGTCTTTCTGGAAAAAAGGAAAACAAACATATTTGCTTTTGAGGCAGAATTCAGGGTCCCTATGTTCATGTTACCACAGCCATGATAGCTAATCCTATTTTTGCAAACTGCAATTTGATAGTCATCATTATCATGCATTTTTTGGCCTACTTTTTCCAAATCACTACTAAACACAGAAAATGACAATAAAAAATTGTTTTTGCACTCAAAATCTTCCATGCACAAAAGATACATAAGAAGGCTGCACTTATGAAAATAAAAGTAAAGATTCATGCGCCAACAGAATCATGACCAGTGTCAAAAGATGAAGTTTAGGGTACAGGCAGCAGTCCCCAGGAAGAAAAGATGATCCTGTAATTCTGGTGAAAAAATGATTCTGTAATTCTGGCAATCAATGAAAAAGGATTCCGACATAGAATCAGATTACATTAGACATCAAAAGAACCTCAAACGTTTTTCATGTGATTACACTTATTTTGCCATTAAGGAAATGAAGGCCATAGCATTAGGGATAAAGGTTACTTCTAGGTAGTTATGTTTTAAAAAAATAATTACTAATATTAATTTAAGGTACAGAGTCTTGAGCTCAAAATCAGGAAACATATCAGTGTGATAAAACGATACAGTGAATGCATACATTTTAAAAACATCACAGTAAAAGACACCTTGCCATGAATCCCCATCAAAATACCCTCTTCGCTTTGAACACATTTATTGCACCATTCTTGCTATTTCCTGAAGAGGATGTGGGGAATCCTCTTTTGTGAATGTCTTTAAGAAGTGTAAGTATTAAGAATGTCTTTAAGAAGTTTAAGAATGCTGCTGCTGAGTGCCATCCAAGGGAAAGGAAGACTTGCCAAAATCGTCAAAATGTGTCCTCATCCACATTATGCTCTGGATTTGGCACTGTGTGACTTCTGGCTCTTCTTAAAAGTCAAAATGATCATGAATAATAAACGTTTTGAACTGATTCAGAACATGGAGGTGGTCAGGAGAGTGCTATTAAAGACACTCATGAAATAGGACTTCCAGAACTGCTTCAGAAAGTAGCAAGAATGATAAGTGTGTTTGAAGGTAGAAGGAGTATTTTGAAGGGGATTAATGGCAATGTGTCTTTTACTGTAAAACTTTTTTTGAAAAATTTGAACACTCACTATATATTTTCTCTTTTTTTCCACTACCGGGAATTGAACTCAGGACCTTGCACTTGGGGACAGGCACGATGCCTCTGAGCTACATCCCCAGCCCCTCACCATATATTTTCATCATACCTCATACATTTTATTTTGAATACTATTTTTGATAATATTTAACTTTTCTATACTTCACTTCTATAATGTCCTTTAAATTTTGATAAAATCATACTTAGTTTTTCATTTCTTCAAAAGGAATCTTTAATTCTGTACAACTTTATAAGTTATAAAAGCAGTTTTTGTCATTTTCCTTTTGGATTATATTTTCTAGTACTGAAGTTATAATAGGAAAATAAGAAAAAATGCAATATCAGGTAAAAAGTGCTATTTTTCTCCCAAATGATTTAAAAATTCTACAGTAAAAGTATCAGTAAATGTGCTGAAACTTAAAAGTTCTGCAAAAATAAAATGCATCATCATTTTAACAATCATCACAGCAGAATATTAGTAACATTAGCCTTAACTGACTAGACAACTACTATGCTCCTAGTATTTATACTTAGGGCCTTATATATATTAGTATACTTAAACCTTACTATGCCCAATATGATAGGTGCATTATTATCTCCAATTCCCAGGTGAGAAAACTGAGGATCACAGATCTGAACAGATTGCCTGTGATCACACTGCTAGTAAATAGTGGAAGTGGGATTTCAAGACAAATGTCGCTGACTTCAAAAGCCATGTGTGCCCTCTTTATACCTACCATGTTTTGCTTAGCCATCATCTATTCAGAGTTTACATTTGGCATATTTCACAACTTGCAAAATAAAGTTACAGGGGAAATAAAGTACCAATCTTATATACATGCCTTTGTGTATTATGTGACAAATTTCTATAGTGTGTGTGTGTGCGTATATGTCATAAAGTATGTATGCATATCTTCAACTATACTACTATGTGGTGAACTATTCTTAAGTATGTAATGACATATCCTTTCTACTACCAGTTCCTGTAGCTGCACTTCCTTTTATTTGTAGCTACTGTGTTGGATCTGAGGTACAATCTAATGGTTTAATTTCATCTCTTTATTAAAGACATCTCATGATTATTGGCTCTTTTTACTTCTGTAAGAATATATTCAAGTTATTTTGCCTATTTTACTCAGATTGTATTGTCATTAATTGATTTAAGGATTTGCATATATTCTAGATACTAATATTTTGTCAGTTACATGTATAAGAAATATATTCTCTCATCCTTTGGCTGTTTGTCTTCTCTTTATGTTGCCCTGTGAGGAAGGGAAGTTCTTAATTTTACCAAATATATAATTTGGAAAACAAGAGTTTGATCTCATAGGAGAAATCCTTCAACATCAGGAGATCACAAAGATATGTACAATAAATATACACACATATACATATACAAACCATGTACATGTGTGCACATGCTTAAGTTTTGTCTTTCGTGTTTAAGTCTGTATCCAGGTGAAATTTTTGCATATGACCTGAGGTAGGCATTCAATCCCCACCACCCAGACACCTAATACGGATATCTCATTGTTCTAACACCATTTATTGAAAAGACTTTGGAAGGTCCTTGCTCCAGAATGTCATCTCTGCCATAAAAAGATTGCTGTATGAAGAATATGGTAAGGACCTCTTCTTTCAAATTTATCTCATTGGTCTATTGGTCTATATCTACAACAGAATCATACTGCTTTTTAATAAGTTCCAGGACCTGGTGGATTGAATCTTTTTCTCTTCTTTTCTTCCAGAGTATCTTACCCATCCTTGGCTCTTTATTCTTACCAATACATTTTGAAGTCATTTTGTTCATCTCAAGGAAAAAAAAAGAAACCTGTTGAAGTTTTTTTTTGACTGGGATTACACTGAGGCTTACAGATTGCTTTCATCAGAACCACCACCCTGGACCCCCCTTTCCAGGAAACCATATAGCATACTAAGGCTTTATCCTTATGTGTAACATTAGCTCCTGAGAGATAACCAACATTAAATATGTGAGTGCCAATGCTTAAAATTTCCCCTTCCCTTTCCTCAGGAACTCCAAAACATACAAATAACAGTTTGTTTTTCCTGCCTAGTCCTAAGATGACAGCTTTAAAATAGAATTCTTCATCACAGTTCCATGGTCTAGAATTGCACTTGATTCGAGCACTCAAGAGAACCAACAGATTTGTGGCTCTGAGGATAAGAAAAATACCATTTCAGTAACTGAGAACAAATATAAGCTAACCATTCAAAATCATAAATGCATACATACTTTCACTGTCTTCAAATGACTAACTCCTCAAATCATTCATTTATAAACAGTATTTCAAAAATAATTTCCAAACGAGAACTGAGGGGAAAGGGGGGGTGGAGGAAGGGGGAAGGAAAGAGAGAGGAAGAGGGAGAGGGAAAAAGAGAGAGAGAGAAAAAGGAATGAGAATGAGGGAGGCACAGAATGAGTACATATATTAGTGAGGCTTCCTCCAGTATCCAGGGACCGTAAGCAGTTCTGGGTTCCTGATATGGGAATAAGCAAAGGAATTTTCAGTACAGTAAAAAAATGATTAATGGGCTTTAGGGTTGATTGATGAAGAGAAAAAACAAAGCAGAAAAACAAACTCTGAACTTAATAAATGGAAGCGAAAAAAATTCCATACAGAAATACTTGACCCAGAAAGAGGGACTGCTTTGGGTAATGTAAAGGGTTATAAAGACTAGAAATACTAAGCTGAAAAAAAAACTACGAATATTTCTACATAAATTCCTCCATGGTCAAACTAAGAAATCATTCCCCAGGAGAAATAGAGGAAACAAATTCTTGAGAAAACTAGAAGAGAAAAGCACTAGAGGAGAGACTGTGGGAAAAAGAATTGTGACCAGTGGGAAGGGGTTAGACATGACCTAATACATCTTTTCCATTCTCTAGTTTCTGAGATTCTATACACTGGTGCAGAAGGAATGATATTATCATGAAATAAGAGCAACAAGAAATGTTTTGTTCAATTTTGAAGGAGTTATTAAAAAAAATACAGACTCTAAATGGGAGCTGGATTCCTAGTCTTAAAAATATACAGAGAGCATTCTGCTCTTCTAGGGTGAGTTTATGTTCCTGTCTGTTCCCCCTGCAAGAGCCAGCAGGCGGCCTGGCGGCATGGCAGGGGAGATATGCCTGGTACCATGAGATCACACCGTTGGAATGCAGAGCTTAGGCGGTGGGAGGATGGGGGTTCTGTGTTCAAAAGCACTAGAGTTGGAGAAGAATGAAAATGAAAGAAGCATGGGCGGGAGGCAGACCACAAAGAAAATAGCTTCAGGACTGGGCCATAGGCATAATACTCACTGGTGGGGAAGGAGGGTGAGTGGAAAGAGGGTGGCCTTTACAAACCAGGTCTTCATCTTTACTTCAAGCGTATTTCCTTAACTAACACACTTCCCACCAGTGCGTGTTTGGGTTCAGTTTTGAACTAGCCCTGCTAACAGTCCTGGGACTTGATATTATCACCCAGAAGAGAGGATAAGTGCTTGAATCAAAGGTAGAAGAGATTTATCAATTCAAAACAGAACCAAAACTCTTCCTGTGTAAGGTACTGCACATATCCAAAATTTACACTTTTTAAATATTAAATGACTATACTCAAAAGCAATTGAAAAACTATTAATACGGCAAAAGAAAATGTGATCCCCTCAAGACAGCTTCTGTCTTTAACCCCCAAAACCAAATAACATACATAGAAAGAAGGCTGTCTTTTAGCTGTTGAAACACTTTCAACTTCAACACAGTGGTGAAAAACAAAGGCCTCAACCAAAGGTGTCTGTCCTCTTACAAAGTCCTGCTGTACCCAACCGTAACAGCAATTGACCAACGATCACACTTGTCTTAACTACAGTCAAGAGTAAACCAAAAATGTGACGGAGCAATCACTACATCTTACTGGTTAAAAGAATGGTATTTTATCAAAGACTGCAATGAAGAAAGTAGCCAATAACGTTACCAAGGTATTGTGGTGGACATCTCTTTCTGTAAGTCCATTTATTTTCCTAATTGTATATAAGTTAAAAATACTGCTTGACACTCACTCCTCAGCTCTCAGTTTGTGAATCTCAATTTTATCATTTACATTGCTCTATTTTAGTTGTAAGGTCCTGAAATATAACTTAATATATAATTATATTATATATTAATATAATATATAATATTCCCTTGAAATATATAATATCCCTTGAAATATATTTCCTTGACATATATAATTAAATATATAATATACAGTTATATATTAATATATAATAATTTTCCTTGAAAATACCTTTCTGCCAATTAAGGATTTAAGAACTGAAACAGAGGAGATTCTGAGCATAAACAGCACTATAGGCCTGGCTAGAGGGGCCAGATACTCCTTGGAAGGCTTTGGAGCTAATCAGCATTGCTGTGCAAGTCAGTTCTGTCCCCCACAAAGCACAGAGAGCCCTGGTCTGCTGAGAAATCCTACTCACCACCCAAACAACGGGTTCATTTCTCCTTAGAAATGAATCCAGAAGCTCAGACCTGGGGATCAATATAGAAAAATATGAGTTCAGTACAAGAGAACACAGGTGTTATATCCTTCCCCAATGAGAAACAATATACAGGTCAACAATTAAGACTTATTTGTAAAAAGAAAGAAAAAAAGAGCCTTAACCCATTAGACTGTAAGTTCACTAAAGACATCTATGACAAGCATTTACTAGTAATTGTTATTCTGATAAGAGTTTAAAAGGTCTTACAAGTTTACATTGCCCTACTATTTCAACCCTGGGCCCCAAAATAGCAGGGCAAAATTAACAATTTAAAGAAAAGTTTTCTATAGGCTTATTTAAACCACTTCGAAAATTCAAGAACTATGTATCTAATTTCTCTACACATACTGTGCCATCCTACCATCATGTGATGGAACTCTTCTGCAGATGTATTTTTCCTCTTGTGATGAAATTTATCTATCAGAAGTATACGCTTGCCCTTTCATGCACCTTCTCTCCTTTAATGGAGGTAGGAGTCGCTGACATCACTTTCTGGGGAAGGAAGATACTTCCAGGCTAAATAACCTTCAGAAGGAGAGTCAGATCTGGATCTGAGTGTTCATCCCTGGGCCCTACAAGCTCTGTGCTCCTTATCGGCCTGGGCTTTAAACACCCCACTCTCACCAACTCCCTACTTTCACAAGCAGAAGGTGGACTGCTGAGATGTTAAAGTCGAGGGCAACATCACTAGTGGCAGAGCTGGGACCAGAATCCAGAGCTTCACTACTCTGCCCACCATAGCATCCGATATTCCTGCCGAAATTGAGTATGTGTCCCATCCAAAACGCAGGCTGGAACTTATTCCCCATTGTGGGGGTGTAAGAGATGGGCCTTTGGTGATTTGGATTTAGGCCTTATACACAAGGCTGCAGAGAAAGTCCATTCTTTTTGGCCTTCCTTCCCTTCTGCCATGTGAGGTTACTGCATTCCTCCCCTCCAGAGGATGCAACAACACAGTATCTTAAGGGCAGAGGGCAGCCTCACAAGACAGGAATGCTGGTGCCTTAATCTCGTACTTCCAGCCTCCAGAACTTTGAGAAAATAATTTATGTTCTTAATAAAATTAGCCAGTCTGTGGTGGCTTGTTATAGAAGCAGCAATGGACTAAGACAGTAGGTTTGTTTTTAGCGACTGTACTCAAGAGCAATTGAAAAATCCCAAGCAGTTCTTTATTCTTGGAGTGATTTCTGGGTACTTAAGTATCTCTCTGGGGTATTTCCTTCCGGTCTTTCTTCCCCCTAGCAAACAGCACCTCAGCGAGTGTCTCCCCATCAGCCGGAAATGAGAAAATACAAAGTCTTGGAATTTTGGCTCCCAAGAAAGATTATATTGCCATCTCAGGACAGTTAAGCTACATATAAGTGCATTTTAAAACAGCTTTATGGAGCTGGGGATGGTGGCACATGCCTGTCATCCCAGCACTCAGGAGTCTGAGGCAGGAGGACTGTTGCAAGTTTTAGGCCAGCTTGGGCTACATATTGAGTTCAAGGCCAGCCTGGACTACATAGCAAGACCCTGACTCAAAGGACAAAAATCAAACAAACAAAAACAGTTTTATTGAGCCAGGCTTGGTGGTACATGCCTGTAATTCCAACTCCTGAGGAGGCTGAGGCAGGAGGATCACTAATTGAAGGCCAGCTTGTCTCAACATAAAAGACTATCTTTTGCAAATGGGAAGGGGACCAAAATACACAGGTAGGGGAGAAGGAGGGAAGTGTAAAGGGAAGTGGTAGTAAAAGGAACTGAGATGTGTTATGTACATGTACCGACTCCCCACAATGAATGTAAAAATTATGTATGACATGTACTCATAAAAATTATTAAAAATTTAAAAAGGTTGCATGAAGGCCCTGGGTTCGATCTCCAGTATGTGTAAATAAATAAATAAATAAATAAATAAGGCTGGGAATGTAGCTCATGACTCTTTGGGTTCAAATCCCTGTACCGCCCCTGCTATAAAGCCTTACTGAAGTATGATTTATATAACCTAAGATATAATTAAGAATAAATTGTAGGTCTTTTTTAGTTTTATTACAAAGGTAATAAAAACTAAATTAATATATTACCTAAATAAGACACAAATATTATATAAATATGTGCAAATACTTTCAATTCCTAATAACACTATTCGCTAAGTGTAATCAGCTGGGGCCATAGGCTTGCCATATATAACCTATTTACCACTGAACAATTTACTTTTATTGACTTATTTTCAATAGAATAAAAGTTTATTGTTTACAATTCAACAGTCTGAGAATGTTCCATAGCACTGGAAAACTGTGGCAAGAGTTATTTCTATGAAAAGTTGGAGACAAAAACCTAGTGATTGGACAAAGAATGGGGAGGGGCCGGGGATTTAGCTCAGTGGCGCCGGCCGTGCCTGCCTCGAAAGTGCAAGATCCTGAGTTCGATCCCTGGTACCAAAAAAAAAGAGTGGGGAAAAGGAGAATGATAAGCGGAGACTGTGTATAGACAATTGATTCAAAAGGATTTGTTATAAAAGGAGCCAAAATGGGGCAGTAGCTTGAGGGAGATATAGATTTGAAACATTTTTTTGATATCTTTTTTCTTCCTTTTCTTTTTTTTTTTTTTTGGTACTGGGGATCAAACTTGGGACCTTGTGCTTGCGAGGCAGGCAGCCAAACCACTGAGCTAAATCCCCAGCCCCTTTTCTTTCCTTTTTTAAAAGGGGGGGGGTACCGAGGACAGAGCACTAGATAAACAGATAAATGCTCTATCACTGAGCTATGTCCTCAGCTTTTATGATTGATTTTTAAATTCTTTCTGTTTTTGGTGGTGATGGGGATTGAATCCAGGACCCCGTGCATGCTAGGCAAGAGCTCCATTGCTGAACCACATCCCCAACCAAGTTTTATTTTCAAACAGGAAAAATTATGGCATGTTTCAGTGCTAATGGAGAAAGGACTGAAGATGCAGGAAGAAGAGAGAACTTCAAGAGCCTATTTGAGTATACAGAGAACATGTTAACCACAGTGAGGGCTGTGATTCAGAGGGTGACTCAGCCATGCCGACAACAGGCTAGCTAGGTGCATGGGTACAGAAGCAAGCGAGGCAACCACCAAGCCTGGTGTGCCTTGGAAGGGCTCACTGGATCACAGGAATTTCAGTGCCAAAACCAGGGCAGCCCTGACCGAACTAGAATGTCTGATACCCTAGAGCAGTGGTTGCAAAGCTATGGCACATATGTCACAGCTGGCTGTTTGTTATCACTGAAAGCTCTGAAAGGTTTGCCATCACTGTCCTAGAAGTAGGACAGTATGTAATGGAAGTTTATGGTAGTTCCCTTTTGATTGTTTTGAGCATTGCCAAATAAGAAGGGTCAAAAAATCTTCAGTGGATTCAATCCATTACCAAGGATATGTACCCTTAAGCCCTGTGTTTTGCAAACACAGTACAGGATATTACGAGGAAGTTACAGTTCGTGGGTTAGAGCTGTAGCTCAGTGGTAGAGAGCCTGCCGATCATGCCTGAGGCCCTGGGCTCAATGTCCAGCCCCATAAAACGATGACAACAAACACCCCAAGCAAAACAAAACATAAGTAGTAGTAGTTCTTGTTCCACAGGAGCTTGGGCTACTGCAGGAGAGAAATGAATAGGACCACATATAAGGCAAGCCAACGTGAGATTTATGTAATGAGTTTATTCACTGAAAGTCATCTCAGTCATGTTTCGTATTCTTCAGGAATATACTATCTACTAGAAGTAGAAGTTACTTTAAAAAATGGAAACATTGCTTGGAATTTTACTGATTTCCAGCATCTGTATATCCATTATCTCTTTTCTTCTTCAAAACTTATTAAATAAATGCTCCTATTATCATGTCCACTTCAACTGAGGAAAAAAACCCACATAGAGTGATTAAGCAATTTGATGTCCCCGGTCACACAGGAAGTGTGCAAAGTCTTGAAGCTTGGGTTGATCCCACAGCCTAAGCTTTCAGTTCTATACTGCACTGCCTTCTGGAAATTGCATAAAAATAAATTACTAGCATACCCAAGTATCTTACACATTTAGAGAAAGAGAGAAGGCTGAAAATGTAACTCAGTGGAAGAAAACTTGCCTGTGTGAGCAAATTTTGAGTGGAATAATAAATACAGGAAAAAGATCAATAGATATTAAAAATTTAAAATTATAAAGAATGATCTAAGTACTTAAGATTAGCTTTTATGCTAAAAAAAAGAAAACCCTCTAACATTAATCTTAAAGTGTTCATCTGGAAAGATGCAATTTATCATTATATCCGTGACCAACCAAAGGCTTATCCTGCCCGTCTAACCACTGTTCACACACCCACATCAATGTCTGCCTGATGGCTCTTCTTCAGTTGATTATCTGAGAACATCTATCCTTTAGAGAGTTGGCTTCCCACCCCAAAGTCCTCAGATGGTTGCTATATGTGAGAGGATTAGACTAGGCTAAAACTTTTCCTAGTTGTGTACACTTTTTGAATGCAATGTTCTTAATAGATGTGCCTAATATGTGGAAACAATGTTAAGAAGAGCTTGGCAGGTGGTGAGGTAATGGGAGAAGCAGGGAGGAAGCCCCAGGAAGCCCTCTCTGCTCTTTCACCCTCATCCCAGCCAACCTCAGAGTGGGGATTCCCAGGACACAGTTTGAAACCACTTATTTCAAGACATTATAAAAGAATGAGTATTTTATTGAATATTAAAATTTCCTTCTTCATGAGAGTATGAAATAGGAGAAAGCTCTTTAGAAAGAAAATCTAGATTAAAAGTACGACTATCATATATACTGAATTAGTATACGTCTTCTCATTCCTTCCTCCGGAATACGGTTTACGGGGCAGTTAGTGGCCCTTATTCACAGTACACTATATGAGGAGCTTACCTGACCCCTTCCCTTACTTGTATACCTCATTCCCCTCTGCAGCCCCTTCTCTACCTGAAGAACTCCCCTTGGTTTTTGACTCCTAATAACTTCTCCCTGATTTTAAACTTGTTATAAGCAACCCCTTTCCCCTACCATGTGTGCATACACACATGGGTGTACACACCCACACACATGCACGCGCACACACGCTCACTACACACACTTCCACAGCTTTTCTCTTGCTGCTCACCCTGCCTCCCAGCCTTCACTTGCTACTACTTCCAGGCAGAACAGATCCTCCCCGCTTCAGTTTTTCCCTATTGCACATATCACATCAGTAACTTGGTAAACATTTTCCTATTTGCTTTGCAAATATTTTTCCACCTAGAATACGAGCTTCTCCAGGGCAGGGGCTGTCTTTTTCATCTTTATATCCCTAGTAAATAGCACATGACCAGGTACATTGTAAGCACCCAATAAATGTTAACTAAATACATGACAAATCTTTTCTCCCCCACTTTGGCTCCAAATGTTAAGAGCAAAATAACTACAAACAAAATAAACCAAATGTTCTAGTTACAGGCAGCTGCTAAACAGGTTTTCTTCTATAAGTTTGTTTAAAAACTGGTTTTCTAAAACTCAGAAACCCAATTCTTCAAATGGTAGTTAAACTTCTGGGAGGCTGCCCATCAAGGTCGCTTTGAGCCTGCATAATTCCAGAAGAATGATTATAACAGCATGACTTCAGCTGTACCTAAACATTCATAAAATTGTTTCTGTGGGAAAACGAAATCCAAGGTCCACATTAGAACATCAGAAACCTATCCATGGTTGGGGGTCCAATTCTGAAGTAGAAAGGACTGGGGGAGCTGATTTTGTATGAAGAAGTTGCTTTTGCATATATAGTGCATTGTTTTTAATCAGATTCCATAATTACTTGGAGGCACAATAACATGCTAAAGTCTCCTCCAGCAGCCACGATCTCTTCTAACACTGGTATTTTGAGTACAGACCATCTAAGGCAGTTGCCCTGGCCACACCTGGTGGAAAAGGACAGAAAGAAGGTGGGAGGGAGGAAATAGAGCAGAGGTTCTTGAAGTGTGTTCCCTGTACCAACAATTTTACCATAACTTGGGAGTATCTTGGGTCCCCTGCTAGGCCTGCTAAGTCAGGAATTCTGATATCTGGCCTTACTCCAGAAGAAGAAATGGGAAAAGTTATGCAACCTGTGCTTTCACAGGCTTAGATGATCCTGTTGAGTGCTAAAGTTTGAGAGGGGCTTTTGGGCACCAATAATCTATTCTTAAAGTTCACTTCAACAGCATAAAATGAGATACAGATGAAGGCACTACGAATGAAAAAAGAAAAGATACTCTCTAAGGCTAATCTCAATCTTGGCTGCATAGTGATCGCTCGGGAGCTTTACATACACCAATGCCACCACCCCAAGAGATTCTAATTTAATCGGTCTGGGCTTTGGCATGAGCATCGTGAGTTTTAAGAGCTCCCCAGGTGATTCTAATGTGAGGCCAAGATTCAGAAACCAGTATTCTAGGACAATTACTAGATAATTACTCTCCAAAGCTGCCAATGTGCTAGGACACACGGAGACACAAACACACACACACACACACACACAGAAAAGACTAACAATGTCAAGAGTAAATTTATTTATAATTTAAATTTTAAGGTCATAAAATCTGAGACAATTATACATTATCGTATGGCCAGAGGTTCTGTTAGCACATGGCAGTTCAGATACCACATTAGGCAGCAGAAGGTCAGCAGAGGATGAAGGTAGGAGACATCCCATGTCACCACCTTACACTGGTGAGAGGAGATGCCAGACAAGGAAGCACATGATCTTTGCTGGTTAACTAGACTTACTTGGCAATGTCCAGTTCCATAAATCTTTATGGCTCAGGGATTCAGAAAGGATACATAACTTGGATTTTATCAAGGAAATAATCACACTAACATGTTTTTAACAAAACAATGGTCATGGACAGAAGATAAAATTATTCTGCCCGGAGAGATATCTTTTCGACCATTCATGTCTGGCAATCTCCCTAGGTTTTTCTGACCTCTCCTACCAGAGGCTGGAGCCAACACTCAAGCACAGCTATTAGTTGCTTGACCAAAATCAGGACTAATTAGCAGATGGGCCTTAACCAAGTGAAGCTGAGATGTCAGAAAATCTTATATACGATAAGTGAAATAATTTCATGTCCATCTCAAGTGTTCTGTAACTTTTTTGAGAGAAAAATGAACCTACAGAACAGAGAAAAACATTTCTAAACCTATTTTCCTGCCACTAAGACAGTACACACACACACACACACACACACACACACACCACAAAACAGGATCTCTGGTCATCCTGGCCTCTACCATGTGAAAGAAATCTCACCTTCTAGCTGGTCATGGTTCCCTTTCTCATCCAAGCTGCAGACAGGTAGAATCCTTATGGTTGTTTCAACCACATTCACCTCAGTTCAGATACCACCACCTGTCACCTCAGATTGTTAGCTCAGCTTTAGTGTAAGTTAGAAAGTGCCAGTCAAGCAGTAAAAGATGATTATGATAACTAGTCTGGTTACTGACCACCGTAAATAAACATGATCTAGTACTAGACTGCCTGGATTCAAGTGCTCTTTCTAGTATAGAACACCTACAAACTGGAGATAATTAATGGCACCCACTTCATAGGGTGGTTAGCAGGATTGTGAGCTTATTAGTATAAAGTCCTTCATGTCTCCCATATAGTAAGCTCTTCATAAGTTATCTAACCTCCGTTTATGGAGGTCAGAATTTCATGTTTTATTTTGATTCAATCAGTCAACATAAGGAAATCTGCCCTACAGAAATAGGCAAGAATGTAAAGGATACCTGGTGTTCCCCACATGATTATTTAAAAACAAAAGAACTAGAAATGACTAATATCTATTAGTAGGTAAAGTATTAAATAAGTGATAATGTTCTTTTTATATAATGGAATACTATAAATAGATAAGAAGAATTAGGAACTGCAAGTATTGGTGGAGGGAAGGAAGCTGATTCTGGAGCAGAGCATGCAAGCCCAACACCAGTCTAATGTTCCCATGGGCAAATCACAGAGCCTCCTCATCTGTGAAATGGGAAGAATAACAGTAACTCCCCGAAGATCCAAGGATGTGGTTCAGCTACAGTGATTCTATATAAACATTTGTTAAATACATAAGTGCTGAAAAGGAATGAAGGATGCACACCTAAGTTATCAACGGTTTCCTGAGAGAATGGGAGTAATGATTTATTTTTCAACACTTTTATATTGTTTATCTTTTTCTTTTAAGGATATGAACATTTTTTGTCATCAAAATTTTAAAATAGGCCTAGTCTTTCTACATACAGCATGATTAAATTAATTGGCATGTACCTATAAGAGTTTCATACTAACAAGAATGTTAGTAATTACCATTTTAATCTTCCATAATGGGAAATAAACACATACAGTTAAGTAACATATAAAGCTTTTATATGAAGCTATTTATGAATTAGAACTAGAATGGAAACAATATAGTTTAAAGAGCATGAGTTTTAGGGATCTGAGAGTGCTAGGTTTAAATTTCTTCTATGCCTGTTAGTATTTTTCATAAATTCTTTAACCTCTCCGAGCCTTAGTTTTATTATTTAAACAATGAGGTTAATGATAACAGCTAATATTTGCAGAGTACCTTTCAACAAGGGCTATGAATGTATTATCTCATTTAATCCTTGCAAGAACTCTGAGGTAGGTAGTACTATCATCCCTGTTTTATAGATGAGGAAACTGAGGACAGAGGGGCTAAGTAGTGCATGGATAGTAACATGAAGACATGACTTGAACTGAGGTAGATAAACTTCAGCCATACATAAGTCAGAGGGAGACCATGAGAAGATAGCAAAGCACTTGCTTTCACCGCTTTGATCCACAAAGTTACACTACCTTTGAGAATGCATTACCTAAAAACTACCTTCATTTTATGTTATTATAAACTGCTAAAGGGATGTGTGGCTCTCTTGTCTACATGGCTTGCACTAAAGATAACTGCTTGATGTACTTTTTTTCATCGAGAAGTGGTGGCCCGTACCAGGGCAGGTGACAAGGACAGTGGTTCTTATTCATCTGGACAGCAGCTTCAGTGCTAATTCTAAACACAGGTGGTGAGAGAGACAGCCAACAGGAAGGGGGAAGGAATCGCTGCTGACATGAGCAACTGGGAAGATTGATGGTTTCCCTCTCTCCTTTTCCCCAATGCGTCAGCCTGGGGGCAGAGATGTAGGAGCCGCTGTGCTGGGGACAGTAAAATACACAGCACAGTGTCTGCTTGCTGCAACACTGATTAATGAGACTAAAATGACACCGAAAACAGGCAGTGCTTCGGAAGGAGAACTCACAGGCATTTCTTTCTTTAATGGTGTAGACAAAAGCAGTTCCCATAAAGCACCAGGTTTGAAGTAGAATACCCTGTGGTTCGAGCCATGCAAGGGTATATTTGGAGGAAAGTATGCAGCAGAGGGTGAGTGAGGGGGGTCTGTGATGAAATAAATCCACTTATGACTGGGAGAAGGCTATAAATTCATCACAAACTCCTCCATCTCATTTGTTAAAAAAATCCACAAAGTCCCAGATAAGATATTTACTTATCTATCTTTATGTGAAAAGGACATGAGAACATACAATCACAAAGACTTTTCTCCTTATTCAAAGCATTCTTCCTTTTCAGAACTAGATGATAATAATATTAATTTTTATGGCTTTCCTCAGCTGTCTAATATATACATTAACACAGTATTGTCTCTAATCAGAAAAGATGAATATTAATATTAAATATTTCCAGTAATTTACAGTGATCTATCGGACATATCCATTTGAATTTACCACCAGCAACTCTTCACTTTAAACTACATCCAAAACAAAATATACTGACTCAGAACCTGGTCACCTTCTCCCAAACCTGCTCTGCTTCTGCATTCATAATCCTGGCTAACAATACAAATAGCCATTTAGTCTGAATTTTAAGAGTCATTCCCAATTCCTTCTTTTCCTTCACTACATTCTATGGGTTCAAAGCCTAGTTCTCCTAATTACTAGCTGTATGATCTTGGGCAAGTATTTGCTATTCAGTTCCTTCTTCTGAAATAAAAATTTGTGTAGTACCACTTCATAGGATTATTACAAGAATTAATGGTGCACAAGAGCACACTAAGTGCTTAGAATAGTGCCTGGTACACAAAAAGTGCTCAATAAATATTAGCTATTATTGTCATCTAATCAATTATTAAATCAATAGGGACATTACTCAATATGATTTCATTTCTCTGTCTCCATCAGTGTAGTAAGAAATCCCAGTCATCTCACCCATGCTGTTTCACTAGCTTTTGACTTTTGCATCTTCCATATTATCAGCAGAAGTTTCTTCTCAAAATAATGATTCTCTACTGGTTCTTCCTTTCCTATAAAGCCAAGTCTAATCTCCTTAATTGAGTATACAAATTCTCCATATTCTGACTTCACATATAGATTACTAAAATCATGAAAATAAATATTATTATCTTCTCGTTCTGAAAAGAAAGAATGCTTTGAACAGGGTGGCAAGTCTTTGTGAGTGTATATTCTCATGTCCTCTTTACATAAAGATAGGTAAGTAAATATCTCCATATGAACCTTAATTAAGCAAGTAAAAAGTCTTATAAGAAATTTTGGGTTCATGCTTTATACTTTTTTTATCATGTTATCTTTCATTAAGCATCCTAGCACCAGAGTCAGTATCATGTTCAAATAAAACCCTAAGAGTAATCAGTAGTTGTTAGAGCCTGAAATTTGAAGTCCAAAATGGAAGAAATATTTATATAACAACTGAAGTATTTCTGGTAAGATAAATGTATAGTATTTCCATTGCTTGGTGTAGAGGCTCAACTATCTTCACCCCAAATTCATCTCTACCTGGAACCTCAGAATTTGATCTTATTTGGAAAGATGATCTTTGCAGATATAGTCAGTTAAAGTAAGTTATCCTGGATTAGAGTGGCCCCTGAATTCAATAACCAGTTTGTTTGTTTTTTTAAATAAGACAGTGGAGACATGGAGACACAGAGATAAGATCATGTGATTGAAGACTGAGGCAGGGTTTGGAATGATTCAGCTGGAAGTGGAGGAAGGGCAAGGACTGCTGGAGCCACTAGAAGCTCGGAAGCATCAAGGAAGCATTCTTCCCTAGGACCCGCAGAGAGAGCTTTCCCTACCAACACCCTAATGTCAGACTCCTACCTTCCAGAACTGTGAGACAATAAACATCTGCTATATGAAGCCATCCAGTATGAGACATTTTCTTACAGTAGCCTTAGGAAACTAGCGGACTTGGCTGAAGCAGTAAACGGATACAGCAAGTCTTCCAGATCGATAATCTGGCTAAAAGTCATCACTCCAGTCACTGAACTCTTCTGGAGCTGCACAGCCCAACACTGGGCAATGTAGAGTAGAACAAAAGCATTCTGCACTGACTACCGTGATTGGCCAAACCTTAACTGTACACACACAGGCAGTGGTGGAGAGAAGCAGGAAGCTTTATTAGGTCACCCACATCAAGTAAACAGCCCGGATCAACTCAGGGACGTAACCATAGATAAAGTTGCTGTTATTTTGTAAGGGGGTCAATTCAAAGTCATAGAATCATATTTGTATTGACTCCACAAAATTACTGCACATGACTGGCTCTGCACCATTTATTTCTTCCACTTAAATAGTAGCACTGAAATTTCCTCTCTACTGCGATCCAGAAAAATGTAAGTTTAAATGCAGCTAATGCTATTCCTTTTGGTGAAAAATATTGATTGTATGTCATTTTTCTGATGTAATACAAGATACACTTTGGGAAAAATGAAAGCTATATATCTTCCATCAGTTAGATTTTATAAGGTCTTTGTAGTTTTCTAAATACAATCTTTTTTTTTTTTTGGTACCAGGGATTGAACTCAGGACCTTGTGCTTGAGAGGTAGGCTTGGTGCCACCAAGTTAAATCCCCAGCCCAAAATACAATCTTTTAAAAAATATTTTTAGTACATGTTTACATTCCTTGTGTGGAGTCGGTGCATGTACATAACTCATTTTAATTCTTTTTTCATCTCCTTTCCCTCCCTCCCTTCCCCTCCCCGCATCTCTTGATTCCTTTTCATTTGAGAAAGATCTATCTCCTTACTTCCTATTATCCCTATTTTATTTTTCTCTTTATTTATAATTTGGGTTTCTCATAGAAGAGAAACCATGTAACATTTAAGCTTGTGTGTCTGATTTATTTCATTGAACAATATGGTCTCAAGGTGCTTCTGTTTTCCTACAGATGATTGAACTTTATCTTTCTTTATGGCAGCTCACTCCACTGTATGTAAATAACACATTTTTAAATTCATTAATCTTTTGATGGACATATATGCCACTTTCAAGATTTAGCTATTATGAATTGTGCTACTATAAACATGGGTATGCATGTATCACTGCAATATAATGTCTTTAATTCTTTTCTGAAGATACCTAGAAGGGTCAAGTGGAATTTCTAGTTTTAGTGTTTTGAGGAATCTCCATACTGACTCCCATAGAGATTTACTCATTTACATTCCCATTAACAGTGTAAAAGGATCTCTTTTTCCCCAAAGGCTAGACAGCATTTGATTATTGGTTGGTTTCCTGATGAAAGTCTTTCTTTCTGGGGTAGGATAGAATCTCAGTGTTGCTTTTATTTGCATTTCTCTAATGGTCAGCAATGTTGAGAATTTCTTCATGTATTTATTGGCCATTTTCTGTGAAGTGTCTATTCAGAGGGATCTAACTTTTTGAGTGATTTCTATATTCTAGATATTAGTCCTCTGTCTGAGAAATAGCTGGCAAAAACTTTTCCCCATTCTGTAGGTTTTCTTTTCACTCCGTTGGTTGTTTCTTTTACTGTGCAGAAACATTGAGTTTGATATGATCACATTTGTTAATTCTCAGAACTATTTTCTTTCTCTAACAGAACTTTTTCTTCCTTTGACATTTTAAGTCTTTTTTTTTTTTGCATAATCACCCCAGCCCAAATGGTTTTGGGATACAGGTTTTCTTAGAAAAAAACCAGTGAACTATTACTTTGAAAACGAAGTACATATGTCTATAATTTTTTTTCTTTGAAGCTCTTTAGAAATTCTTAAAACCTCGGGTATGTAATTAATAAACCTGGGGGGGGAGAAATTCAAATTTACAAACCAGTGTCAGCTGATCATTAATTCACCATCTCTCTTTATGTTTAAAAGAGTATGTCAATAATCTCTGGAAGCTCTCACTGACAGCCCATAATGTTAGAGAACAAATAGTCCAATATATTTTTGCCATGCCACATGGCTTCCTGCATGTCATATCTTTGGGCCTCTTATAAAAGTTTGGAAAAACTTGGTATCTACATGCAGATGCAGAAAGGCTGTTATCAAAGAAGTGTCAGCAAGAAACTTTTCAAAGTGCTCAGTTCCTTACACTTACTAATAAACCTCAGAATTTTGCATGTGTAAGTACGTACCCTTCCTCCAAAACTCTGCCACCATGCTCAGTCTTCTACTCATGTCTAAATGCACCACCCTGATTCTGATTTACACTCACTCTTGTGTGTGTGTATGTATGTCTGTAAAATAACTCTGTATTGCTTAGCTATTGGTCTCATTAAGCCCAATAAAATTCAAGAACAATCTTTAATTGAGAAAGACTTCCCCTTCTTGCTTTTTGTTTTTTTCATTTTGTTACTAAGTTGGTTCATCATGTATTGGTAAATAAAATGAAGAAAGTTTTATCTTGTAAAATAAGGCAGTATCATAGCTTTTAAAAAATTCTAATTATTTCCTTTTGTACTTATGAATTCTTATAGTAACCAAGTTGTGAATGTATCAATTAAAATAACTTTTTAATTTTCTTTTATATTTTCTTTTGATTTTTCAACAGCTCCAAGAAACTCTTTATTCATCAGTGGAATATTTATCATGTCTTTCTATAGTGAATACTTATGCTCCAATGTATTTTGCACTCTTTATTTTACACCTCTTGTCTAGTTTTGTATGTTTTGTTCTTATATAGGTATACTAGTTTTATAAGTGCTTTGAGTCAAAAAAATGATAATTTTTCAACTATACCTTAAACACAAAATCATCACTCACTCAAACTATAAAGATTTTAAGTACAATTTACTTAAGAGTTTTTTAGACCCCTTCCTTGGTAGAAATATTTTTATAACATACATAATTCTCCAGAGCTAAATTAATATATAAAATAATCACTGTAAATAATACAATATTGCTCTTACTTTTAACAATTCTAAACACACAGCTTGAAAGTGTACCCTGAAGGTACATTATTCTAGTTAGATGACACATTACCATGTGCTGAATAATTATTAATGGTAAAACACTTGGTACCTCAGTGACACCACTGATTGCCTCAACTGGTAAATTCTTGGATATTTTTGTGGAAAATAAGACTTTTGTTTTGATATTATTATTACATAATCACCAGTCACAAGAAGCTAACTTCAAATGCTGATGTCCAAAGCATTACATAATGATGAGGAGTGAGATATGTGAGGTAGATCAGAGCTATTTTACGCAGACAGGTAGTACAGCAATGGGTAAAGATGATGCGATGCTACTGAAATGTCACCAGTTCAGTTCTACAGAAGTTATTTTCTTAGTTTATTTTCTTTCTTAAGAAACTTGTGATTTTTCAAAATGCAATAGCAGAATAAATACCCCAGTGACCTATCAGATGGTTTATGTAACAAAGGATTTTTCAAATTCTCTCTTTTCTAACAATTGTGTGTGTGAGTGTGTGTGTGTGTGTTACTGGGGAATTAAACTCAGGGGTGTCCTGTCACTGAGCTACATATCTAACCCTTTTTACTTTTTATTTTGAGATAGAGTCTCACTAAGTTGCCCAGGTAGAACTTGAACTTGCAATCCTGCCTCAGCCTCCCAAAGTGCTGGCTATATTTCCAATAATTTTAACATCTTTGGTGACTCTTTACCCCATTGGTCCTGCTGAGTTAATAAGGTGCAAGTCTACTTTTCCAGCTATTTTCTCCTATCCCTCCATTCTGTGAGTTGTACACTCTTCTGAGCCTTGAAAAAGCCATATTCTTTTTTTTTTAATTTTATTTTATTGGTTCATTTTAGGTATACAATATGACATTCATCACTGGAAATTTGCACCTTTACATAATTTCTCTTGGTTCTTATTTTTTCCCCTTTCCCTGCCCTCCCTTCAACCCCCCCATCCCTCCCTATTTACAAAGACTTTGTTTCCATTTTTTCATTTTCTCATATTAATTCCATTTTCTTCTTTCCTATTCTTTTAAAATTCGAAGCCTTTGTACATGCAGTGTTTTCTGCCTAGCATGCCTTTTCCCAAGTGAAAAATCACAATTTACCTTTTTAAAGACCCAGTTCAGATTTATCACATTTGTGACATCCTCACCACATCTCCAGGGCAAGAAGACTTACTGGCTTCTATAAGCAATCATCATGCTGCGTTCTCCTTCTTTTAGACAACATGGTAACTTACATGTCTAATATCTTCACCAGCCAGAGAAATCCTCATGGGCAAGAGTCATGTTTTCAATCCCTAACATCGGGGAGTGGAGGTTTAATACATATGCATATATGAATGGGGCAGAAATGAACACTCTAAGATGCAAGAGCCAGCAACCTGATAACCTGATCTTAAGCTCCATGGTACTCAAGGGAGGGGAGGATGAAAGAAAGACATTTACCAAGAGTAGGAAGGGGAATTTTTAAATGATCTCCCTATCACCTTTCAGTGAACAATAACTACAGATATCAGAACATTTTTCCAAACTCCTCATATACTATTTTAATTGAATCTGTAGTCAAATACTCTTCAAAACAATATGCAGTTGCAAACTACATACATCATATATATATATATATATATATATATATAAAATATATAAAACTGAACCCAGTGCCTTTGCATTGACAGAGTCTCCCTAAGTCACTTAGTCACCTAAGCTGGGCACAAACTTGTAATCCTTCCTGCCTCAGCCTCCAAGAGTGCTGGAATTACAGGCATGTGCCACTAAGCCCAGCAATAACTAATTTCACCATGCTCAGCAACAACTAAATTTATGACCCTTGTATAATGTTACTCAATTGCTCTTATAATGCAAGCAATCCTACCTTAAGGTTCAAAGTGGATTTTATGTTACAGTTTCCTGACACTTAATTTTATCAATGTGTTGTTAAAGAGACATTCACAAGTACACAGGGAGCTCGGTGTGTGAATTCAGTTTGAGTTTTTTACTAGCTCTGCCCTGAGGCTGAGTATGTGTCCAACGTCCAATGCAGTTCCATTTCCTCTTTTCTAGGAGAAAGCACTGCGTGCACCCCGCCAGGCACCCAGGAGCACTCCTAATCCGGCAAGGGCAGAAAGAGAGCCGGACACCATGGGATCAGGATGTTTTGAGTTAAATTAAGGGATGAGATTCATGGGAAAACTGAGTAGAAATGTGTTTATGTTTTTTAAATCTGAATCTTTAAAAAGAATAAATTAAGAATCGCAAAATCAGTATCAGATGTTGTACGATGACTTCAACACAGCAAATAACATCTGAAAACAAAATATTTTGAAATCTAGTTCCTTCTTTGCTCATCTGCCGCTGTTGTGGTTCATAGGGGTCAGGGCTTCCACTGAGATGGTTCCCAACAACCAAAAGCGACACGGGAAAGTGCTGTGGTCCTACTAGCGTTCTCAGCAGTAACGAGGAAACTGCAAACTCCTCAGGTTCATTCGCAGGAAGAGGAGAAGTATCTGTTTTAGCATCAGAATTACTTATGGAATATATGTTCACTGATTTTAAATTCAAACAAGACCCATGCTAAAATTTATGTAGAAGAATAAAAAATGTTCCAATGAACAAGTCACATTTTACTAGCCTCATCTTAAAAGGACTCCCCTCTGTATAGTGTAGGTGCTGCATACATAATTATCATTATTTTTAATTAACCTCTATGTCTATGGACCTTTGCATCTTGTACAATGTAAGCACATGCTCTATCACTGAGCTACAGCAGTGGCCCTTCAATATATAATTATTGAATGAATGACTAAACGACAGTTTCATCATCATTTTCCCTTTTATTCTCAAAGCCTTTTTCTTTTTTTCTTTTCCTTTCTTTTTTGTAAGCAGTGTCTGTCCCTGTCCTTGGTCTTCAAAGCCTTTTACTGAAGTAAAGGCACATACCATTCAATGTAGAGTAAATATTCACTTATTATATCTAACGTAAGACTTCTCAATACAAGATCCCAGGCTACTCAAGGTTCAGTTTAAAACAGGGAGATCTGAACAATCTCAATGTTACTAGAATATTCTTATGAGGAGGCAAGATTAGGAAAGTGAAGCTTCCTTGGGAGCCATGGAAACCCCAAATATGCCCCAGTAGGATATTGCTGAACACAGGCCAGATTCCAGAGCTACAAGCAGCAGAATATGTGCTAGATCTCACCACTCATCCTTTTCCCCTAGATCTGCTCAGACAAAATACCACTAATATCCCTTAACCTCAGCAAGGCCAACTCTTATGATTTGGGGCTTATAAAGAAGGTACCATCTACTTTGTTAAGTCCTGTTTTCAGGTAGGGTTTAGTTTAATGTGCAGGTACAGGTTTAATTTAATGAGTATGTTTAATTTTATCTAATTTTTGTTAAGGGCAACAGTAGCTTCACTTAATTAAAGTAACCTTTCAGTGAGCACATACTAAATACTAGATCCATCCTTCCTTCTTTCTTTCCTTCCTCCATCCATCTATCCATCCATCCATCTATCCATCCATCCATCTATCCATTCAGATATTTGTTGAGAGTAGCCATGTGCCAAATACCTTGTTGGACAATGATGACATATTAGTAAATGTAAAATAAAACATGTTACAAATAAAACACAATTGCTGCCCTTGATAAGCGTGGTTCAGTGGGGACTGAGACATACACAGCTACTTCACCTGCCTGGTTTCCTTACAGCTACTTTTAAATCTCTCGTTGGTTAAGGGCCCAGGAACTTCCCCCTATTTATCAGGTTATCTCACTTCTTGCTTTACAGATTAGTATGAAATATTGTTTCTATGTTGCACTTCCTAATACTCCCATGTTGCCAACCATCCCCTTTGGTTTCAGAAAAAAATACCCCTTTAAGATTAATGTCTCCCACACTGCCACAGATTATCTTTCTGAAGTGTCCTTCAGAGCATTTCTCTATCAAGCTATCTTTTTCTGTCTCCCATCTTTAATCTCTTTCTCCTTACCAGGTCTTCAGTGGTTCACTGCTGTGAGGAAATAGAGCTGCTCCAATCTCGGGTTATTTCTCTCTACCCGACTCTTCCAAATATACCTGTGGGAACCCTACATCTGCCACTCACCTTACCTTCGCCCTCAATCTATTTCAGGTTCTGACTTCTCCAATTTTGTCTGTTGGTTCCTGTTTTTTATTTTCATTTGCTCAATGGGGAACTGACACATTGTACTTTTCAGTTTGTCTTTCTTTTCCTAATAGGAAACATTTACAAAAAGGAGAGGTTTCTTTCTTCATTTGTTCTTGCTTCCAGCTTGGGTCCAAACATTGCTCATCCAAGCCATACTCTTCAAGGTCTGTGACTAGCAACAGTGCTCCCGCCATACCTGTGGACTTAGCGCAGGGCCAGGCCTGGCTCCCCAGCCTGCCCTCATTCAGGACCTGGCGCTGGTCTCTCTCGCCCTCTATCTCAGCTGGTGATACACATCCCAACATTTGGGTTCGGGTTAAGGACAGAGAGCCTTGGTCTTTATCAAGTTTACCGTAACTATCAAATCCACACCTGGCCAATAGTAAAACGATATTTTACCACTGGCCTCATACATATGCATCCTCTGGAACCTCCTTGGGAAGGAAACCTGTTCTTTAAAAGAAAATATGTGCATTCCTGGAACTTCAGGCCATACTGTCACTTTCTTTTCTCCTCATTATTATATTTTTTAAAAAGCTATAGCTGTGTGTGGTGGTGCATGCCTCTAATCATAACTACTTGGAAGGCTGAGGCAGGAGGATTGCAAGTTCAAAGACAACCTTGAAAATTTAGCTGGACTCTCAAGATATAAAAATCCAAAGCTGGGGATGGAGCTCAGTGGCAGAGCAAGTGTCTAGCATGTGCTTCCCAAGTTCAGTACACAGCACCGCTCTCCTAATAAAACAGCTTGTTTCTTTTAACAAGCAAAATAATATAGAGCTATATAAAGAAAAGGATAAAAATCTTCCCTTGCTTTTTATATTACATCTAAGCCATCAATATTAGGTCACAGGAGTGTACCCATCCACACTTTTATCAAAAGTAGGAAAAAATTTACATATGGAGCATAAATTTTTAGACAAAATTGGGATGTTACTCTCACTTGCTTTTACTACCACATCACAATATGCCATGGACATTCTCCCAGGTTAATATATGTAGATGTCACGGGTTCTAATTAACTAATAACTATAATATTAGGACCCTTTCCTTTCTCTTCATGCCTATCGTCTTAGAATAACCTTCCTACTACTTTGTTTGTCTCTTACCCTTCCTTTTGAGAATCACAGGACCTAGGAATGTTAAAAGTCATTAAGTTACACATCAATACATTCCTGATTTTAAAAAAATGCTTCAAGAAATTCATAAACTACCTTAAGAACACTAAATGAGTGGGAAAGATGGTCATTTAATAAATCTTTGTAGAGTATCTCCTTTGCGATCTTAAATTTCAGGAAAAATCATGCAGAACCCAAGGAAAGAAATAAATATGACAACTGTAGAACACAATTAGTGCCATGAAGAAAAGAAATGAAATTAAGCATATTATAGAAGTGCCTACTTTTGACAGGGTGCGCATCAGAAGTATCTTGGAGTACATAACATTTGAATTGCACCTAGAGAGGAAAGACATTTTAAAAAGAGGCAAGGTAAAAATATTCCAAAATAAAAGGCAAACATAGCAACCACAGAAGAAAGATCAGCAACCCAGGTGTGTAGGGAGGAAGGGGCCCAAAGGGCAGGAAAAGAGCCTGAAAAAGCAGACAGAGAGGCCTTGCAGGTATGGGAAGCAGCCAGGTTGGGGAACCGACTGATTCGAGGATCTTAAGCAAGGACTGATTTAGTCAGATTTATATCTCACAAAGGTTACTCTGATCTTTAGATGAAGAGAGAATAGAAGGCAGGCAAGAAAGGAAGGAGGGCAGTCACTGCTGGAGTAGAGATAAGCAATGAGAATAGTTATGCTGAGGGCACTGGCAAGCAAATTGATGTGGACAGATGTGACAAATATTTGAAAGGGAATTCCCATGAGACTAGCTGATAGGAGTGGATGTGGTGCTGAGAATGAATTCTAAGCATGGCTTGGTAAATCTGGAATTTATTTATTTGGAATTGGCAAAACTTGGAAGCAGCCAATATGTCCTTCAATAGGTGAGTGGGTAATCTCTGGTACCTCTACACAATGGAGTATGACTCTGTGCTAAAAAGAAATGAACTATGAAGACACCGAAGGCATGGAGAAAACCTAAATGCTTATTACTTAGTGAAAGAAACCAATCTTAAAAGGGTATATACTGTATGATTCCAACTATATGACAGTCAGTAAAAGACAAAACTATGGAGACAGTAAAAAGCTTAGTGATTACTGGGGGTTGAGAAAAGGGAGGGATGAACAGGTAGAGCATACAGAACTTTTTCGGTCAATGAACTACTCTGTATGACACAACGATGGACACATATCATATCTGTCAAATACACATTGTCAAGAGTGATCCCTAATGTGAGCCATGGGCTTTGAGTGATAATGTGTCAGTATAGATTCTTCATTTGTGACAATGTATCATTATGGTTCGGGAAGTCACCAGTGGGGAAAGCTATGCATATGTGGAGACAGAGGATGTACAGAACTCTCTGTACTTTCTATTTTGCTGTGCACCTAAAACTTCCCTGAAAAACAAGATTTATTTATTATTAATACTTTCTCTATCCCCAAACTCCTAAAATACCCTATTGTAGTGACAGTTGTTCTTACCCTTCTCTTCCTGTGTCCTTCCCACCTTTTCTTGTCAGTCTCCAATAACCTTCACAGTGCCAAATCTAGTGGTGAGTATCTAGTACCTGTATTACTTAATCAGTTGACCCCATTCCACACTCTACTTCCTAAAACATTGTAAAAACAGGTGTTTGTTTCTACCACATCTCCTGATTTCACGATAACCTTCCTGGCTGCTCCTTGTCTGTCACATATGGCTTCTCCCCTCCTTCCCACCATTAACCACCTCTCTATGTTGGAAGGCCTCTAAGTTACCGCCTGAGTTTTCCACCACACTTGCCTTCAGTGAGCTCATTTTCCCCCTGCAAGAGTCAAAGGCCCAGGCAGATGAATCCTATTACTTGAACCCAGGTCGTGTGCATCACTTGCTCATTCTATCTGAGCTGAGAAAAAGGAAGATTCTCAGATGCTCTCCTCTGGCTTCCACACCAGCAGAAGTGGTCTTGCCTCACACCAAAGTTCACCTCAAATTCAAAGAATTCTGTAAAATTAGGAAGGGGAACAGACAGGCAGTAATTTTTTAAAAAAGGACCTAATGTAAAAAGTCACTTTTATTTGTTTTTTAATTCACAAGAGTTTATGAGGGACTGAGCTGAGGTCAAGGAGAAGATGACTGAAGATGTCACTATTGTGAGAGGGCAGGAATTGTTGCAGAGACTGGTAAGACAAAACCAAACAAAAAGATGAAATCTCTGAACTCCCAAATTTTACCTTCCAGTGAGGGGCTGAGCCTCTTGGCTGCTTCCAACATGCTTCTGCTACTACTTCAAAACTCACAAAAAATAATATGATTTTAAAGATCTCCTTTGCTCCAAACTTCCTTGCTTGCTAATCCTTGATGTTCTTTCATGAGAACACAAGTTTTCTTCATTTATAATAATGAAAGGCTTACCATGCTTAATACTTGGCAGAAGTAAAAAATAACTACATCTGTGATGTTAGTTCCCTGCCCATCACTATGACAAAATACTGAGATGATCAACATAATAAAGAAAAT
Organism: Heterocephalus glaber; assembly: GCF_000247695.1. The sequence goes on from NW_004624772.1 coordinate 14,713,829, forward strand.
ATTTGATTTAGCCTGAGGGTCTCAGAGGTTTCCGTCTGTCATCACTTGGCCCTGTGACTTTGGGTCTGTGGCAGCACACTACATCATGGGCAGAGCATGTGACAGAGAAGGCGTTTTCACTGCATGGCTGCAGAGAAGCAAAGACCAAGAGAGCAGGGGGCCACATCTTCTTTCAGGAGATAACCCCAGTGATGTGACTCCTCCAACAAGGCCCCACCTCCTAAAGGTTCCACCACCTCCCAAAATAAATGAGGCCTTGGGGAACACTTAAGATCCAAACTATGGCACTGTTTATACAAAAGTATGCCAAGAAGAACAATGATAGTGAATATGTACTGAGACTATGCCATGCCATGCTATTTACCATACTTAAAACAAAGCTGTAACACAGACACTCCTGTTATTTGTATTTTACAAATATGGCAGCTAAAGCACCAAGGAAATAATAACAGCAGGAGAAGGAGAAGGGAAGGCCAGGAAGGTGGCTGTAGTAATGACTTGACATCTTAGCCTTTCTTTTCTTTTCTTTTTCTTTTTTTTTTTTTTTAACCAGAGAGGGCATCTCAGAGCAGGCAAAAAACAAGACATATAGAAAGGGATAGGCTCAGCTGGACATGGCAGTACACACCTGAAATCCCAGCACTCTGGGAGGCTGAAGCAGGAGAATGACAAGTTGGATGCCAGCCAGAGCAACTTAGTGACATGGTGAGACCCTGCCTCAAGAAGAAAAACGGGCTACCAATGCAGCACAGAGCAAAAAGGACCAGGATTCGATCCCCAGTATGGAAAAAAAAAAAAAATGTTACTGGCCAAATCGAAACTCTAAGTATGTACACAAAGCTCAGCAGGGACAATACTCCTAAGAACTGGCAGCACTGTTTGGATTAATTAATGGTTTGGAGGAGATCTTGCTTGTTTTTCTTAATCTAGAAGTACTTTTTCTCAGTATCAGGAGATCTAAAGGCAGACAAGAACAAGAAGGTTGAGATTAAAGTCCTCTAATGATGAGAAGTATGGAGTGGTGACAGAACCAGTTTGGAGCAGAAAAAATAGTAATTTTGAACTCACCAAGGAACGTAAACAAGATACAAAACTCTTTTAATGGCCTGGCCAGAATTCACCAATAGTGTCCTCAACTTCTTAGATAAGGTTTAGAGAATTGGGAGTTGTGCTAGTATTTAGGGTGCAGCTTGAGGACCACACTTGTCCACAAGAAAGATAATGTTTATGGTTAGGGTTTGGTAATTCAGCCTGTTATCCCAACTTAGTTGAAGAGACAGTGTGGCAGTTACCCACAATTCTGTCTGCTGCAGAAGCTAAAAACTCATTTCTAAATACATCCTGCAAAGATCCAAACCAAAGCCTGCTGTATTAGAGCTCAGAGTTAGATGGCCTCCAGCTACCTTAAAATGCAGCCACATGCTCCCTGATATTACAGGTCCTATTATGCAAGTCTCCTCCCCAATCCCAGAGGAGACTATAGGACACGCCACCACTGTTTCTTCCTATCCACATTTTAAAGCAATAGAAAAAAAAAAATCTAGCCACAATTGGCTCCAGTTGGTGTGAATAATGAGATGTAGTTGTCAGAATCCTGGAAAGTTGCCAGCATGGTCATTAGTTGGCCAGATACTAGGCCCACGTATAAAAAGGACTATGAATCCTATTTTTACATGAGGTCAATCTCAAAGAGATTTTAAATTTGGGACTTGGGTGCAGAATGAAATAATATATGAATTAGAACCTTTCTTGCAGTAAGTCTTATGCATAAGAAAGAGGATAGACTGAGATGAGAGGAGATGGAGTTTGAAAATCAAGTTTTGCCCAATTAAAATACAGTCCTTTTTTGAAGTCTGTGATACAAGAATCCTAGCTTTGACAAGTTGGCAGTAATCCTTGTGATCTATTTTACTGGGATATATATTGTCACTGTAGAAAATAAAACAAACTACAAACTGGAGAGCAGACCCTGCCTGTGATCATTAGACAGACTGGACCAAGTGTCTCAAGCCTTTGATGCCCTGACATATTATTTTCTGGATGGTGTCCAGCAACCCAATGCAGAATAGCTCTTTCTCTACTGTATCCAGATGGCAAATGGAAGAGATCAAATTCAACATTTTCAGGGCTAACTTTAATGGATATGAAAGGCTGGCTCCTCTACCAGCTTTTCAGGGATCTAAAGTACAGAAGAAAAAAAAAAGGCCTTGAACAAAGAGATAAATAATTGGCTCCCCCTCTCCACCCTTCAAAACAAAACCACGGATGGGGTAATCTGATTCAAGTTCATCTTCTGGTTGAAAAAGACAGCCAAATATCAGATCAGTTCTAATCACTGACAGTCTCATGATACTTTCTGTGAAGTTCAGATGGTGTTATTCTTAATATTCTGAAAAGTTCTTTTCATTCCCATCATGCAAATATTTTCACTCTTCCTCTATTTCCTTCAAAAATTTAACCAAGTATGTACATGTATGTAGCTGTGTGTGTTTGCCATGTGCATTCTTAAATGTTTAGGTTATAAATGGGTACAATAAGATTATCACACTCCCACTAGAGGCTGAATTTCAGAATTGGCTTAGCATGAGCCCTAGCCATTTATGCTGAGTGTAGAGGAGGTAGCAGTGATGAAGAAGGCCCAAAATGTGAAAGAGAGGAATACACTTACCTTCTATGAGTTATTCCATAAAATAGAGATAGGTCAACTTAAAATAGGGGCACTTAACTGAAGTTTATGGACTTATGAAATTGTATAGAAAGTTTGAGGAAGCATGTACACATTTTATAAGGTAGCAGACTCACATTTAAACCAAAGGAAACAGTCACACACACAAACACCAAACCGATGTGTAAGAGCTCTAAGGTCAAGACTTAGAAATGAAATTAGGCACATTAGTAAACCTAAAGAGAGAATACCTTCTCTTGAGGGGCAGAAGCTCAGAAAAGACAGACCTACTGGGAAAATCCTGTACTGTAAAGAATCGTCCACGGGAGATGGGCTTGCACACAGGCCAGCAAAGTTGTCCAAGGAACACGAATGTCTCTGCCGGAGAGGGACCTCCGCATTATCACAGCCTAATTACCTAGCCAGTGTGGTGACACAGTGAACTTCCTTTAGCGTGATTTCATGCTTTCAGGCTATATGTTATGGTTTATATCCAGAAGTCTCCTTAAAGCCTAGGCGCTCATAGGAGAGTCTTTTGGGAAGTGATTGGAATGTGGCAGCGTGATACTTATCAGTGAATTAGTCCACTGATGAGTTTATAGCTAAATGTGATTTTTTTGTTTGTTTTTGGTACTGGGGATCAAACTCCGGTCCTTGCTCTTGCGAGGCAGGTGGCCACACCACTGAGCTAAATTCCGGGCCGGCCCGTTAAATGTGATATTGACGGGTCACTGGGGCGTGGCCTGGAAGGGTATAGCTCCTTCCCTCCTCCCTTGATCTCTCTTTGCTTTCTGCCTGCCATGTCATAAGCAAGTCTCCTCTCCAAGCCCCTCTGCCATGCTTTCCTGCCTTGGAGCCAGCCAACTATGGACTGAAATCTCTACAAACTGTAAGGCAAAATAAATCTTTTCTCCTCTAAGTTGTAGGTATTGAGTACTGTGTCTTAGTGATGACAAAGTAACTGAGATGCTATCTTATTAATAAGTTGCCTTCCCAGTGAAATTTGACCCCAAGAGGGACTATGTTGTTTACAGCTGGTATTCATGATCACTCTGTCTTCATAAATAATAATGTCATTTGTGTGGTATGCGTGCATGCGCATGTGCTTGTGTGTGTGTGTGTGTGTGCAGGTATTAATCTCTAAATAACTTTTCTAATTTAAGCTTCCAAGATGTCACCTTCTAGGTTTTCATCTACCTATTTGGTTACTAGTATCTTGCCTAGTTTTTATCATCCTAATGTTAAGCTCATAGGCTCATACTTGGTCCTTTCCTTTTCTTTCTAAACACATTATCTTGATGATTATACCCAGTCTCACAGAGTTAAACACAGTCTATCCTGAGGACTCAGACATGTATATCTCCACCTATAATACTTCTCTCTTGAGTTTTGGTCTCATATATCTAGCTGCCTCCCTGATATCTCCTCTTAGGTATTCACTAACCATCTAAACTCAACATATCTAAAAACAACTCCTGGCTTGGCACAGTGGTGCCCATCTGTAATTCCAGCTCTTTGGGAGGCTGGGGCAGCAGGATCATTTTAAAATTTTATTTATTTATTTATTTTTGGTACCAGGGATTGAACTTGGGTCCTTGAGCTTGCGGGGCAAGCAGCGGAACTACTGAGCTAAATTCCGGGCTCCGTGGAGCAGGAGGATCATAAACTCAAGTCCTGCCTGGGCAACTTTGTGAGACCCTGTCTCAAAATTTAAAATAAAGAAAGAAAGAAATAAAAGAGTCTGGGGACATAGTTCAGTGGTATAGCACTCATGGATTTGGTCCCCAATACCACAAACACACACACACACACACACACACACACACACCACAAATCTCTTGATCTTCTCCCCCAAAGTTTTTTCCTTGTTACAGTCTTTACTATCTCAGAAAGTACAAATTCATTTTGTTCATTCTAGTTGTTCTAGACAGAAACCTTGGAATTGTAGATGGAGTCTTCTCTTTCATCCTATATTTAAGTTGTCAGAAAATCTTGTTGACTCTATCTCTCTTAAAATAAATATCCAGAATGTGATTGCTCCTCATTAAATTATCTTCACACCCACCCTAGTCCAAGCTACCATCACCTTTTACTTGGATCTCATATTGGCCTCGAATCTGGTCTTCCCATCTCTTCTCTCACTCCTCTATATTCTGTTTTTATCACAACAGCCAGAGGGAGGCTTTAAAGCCTTCATCACATTTGTCATTACTCCACATAAAAGCCTTTCAATGACTTCCTAACTCAATCCTGGTGAAGGTCAAGGTCTTTACAATTGCTTTTAAGCCTCTATCCTCAGCCTCCCCATTTCCACAATCCACTTAGCCATCTGACTGCATGTCCTACTACTATAATGAGCAGCATAATGGAAAAACAACCAAAGGTTAGGACTCTGGATCTTCACTCTTTTTAGCCGTGTGCATTTTGTTGCTTTTTTGACAAGTTACTTAATATATGCTTTATAGATCCTTATTTGAACTATCTTATAGCGTTGTTGCAGGTATTAAAATGTGAATATTTGCAAAATATTTAGAAAACTATCCAAAACATAGTAAGTGCTATGCAGTTGGCTCTCTGTATCTGCAGGTTCCTTGAGTTGAAAATATTTTGTAAAATTGTGCCTGTACTGGACATGTACAGACTCTTGTCATCATTCAACTAAATATTGTAATAATCATTTACATAACATTTACATTGTACTAGATATCATAAGTGATCTGGAGATGATTTATAGTATATGAGAGGATGTATGTAGGTTATATGTAAATACTGTGCCATTTTATAAAAGAGACTTCAACTGATCTGTAGACTTTGGTATCTGTAGGAAATCCTAGAACCAATTCCCAGAAGACATCAAGGAACAGCTGTACAGCACTTGTTAAATAAAGAAAATACTTTCCATCAGTCATAGTGGTCTCCTTCCTGGTTTCAACATTAGGCCCTACCTCACAGCTTTTCTGCTCTCTCCTCTTCCTTAAGTATGTTCTTCTTCCAGCTATCTGCCATGTACACGTCCTTACCACCTGCAGGTCTGACATCAAAAGTTACCTTCTTGGAGGCTTTTGCTTACCACCTCCTTTAAAACTACAATATCCTACAGTCTCCATCTCCAGTCCTTGCTTTATTTTTTCTCCATATCACTATCATCCAACATACTATATATTTTAATTACTTAGTTTTTGTCTTTCTCTATTAGTGACATGTACATTTTTGCCTGTGTTCTTCTCTGCTTTAGTGCCAACACCTATGGTACATAGTAAATGTCCAATAAGTACCTGATGAACAAATAAGTACATACAAAATATTCATGATTTTATTCTCTGAAATAGAAATGAAGACAGAATTCACCAGGTAACATAACAAAACAATATTCTAGTGAATAGGGTCTCATAACAGTTTAGGAAATATTGGGTACAAATTATCCAAAATATTGTACATGACTACATAAATAATAGTTGATATTTATAGTTATACAGCCTTTTCTTGCTATTTTCCCACCTCTTGGCTATTCTCTGAAATTAATTAAAGCCTTAGGAACCTGACTCTCTTTCTGGTCCTATTTCCATTACCTAAGACAGTTCAATTATCAGGTACATGACCCGTCTACTGTATTGGCATTCAAGACATTTACTGATCTCAATTTCAACCATTTCTTCCCATGTCATACCCCAGAATTTTATAATCATACAGAATTCCCCCATTTTTGACATGATAAATGCCAATATTCTACTTAGTGTACAACCTTCTACCTGTCAATGCTTTCATACTTTTATTTCCACTATATCTATTTTTTAAGCTCATTTAGAAATCAGAGCCTCTGACTTTCCCTAGTGCAGCACTTCCCATCTGTCCCCTCATCTTCCCTACCCAGGCTGGCTCCATGGTCAATTGCCTGGACTCTGCTTTCACAAGCAATCTCAGCTTCCCTTGACATGATGTCTCAAGAGCCAAGCAAAAGCTAATCCCGGACCAAAGTTAGGGAGTTCTTGGGAAAACTGGGTATCTGTTTGTGGGAGACTGAAGCAGGACCCATATCTCTCACCATGTACTAAACTACGATCTAAACATTAAAACGGAAACATTGAACCTGCTGGAAGATAAAATAGGCAAAACACTTAGACGTGGGAAAGGATTTTTTTATACAGAACTCCAATTGCATAAGAAATAATAACAAGAATCAACAAATGCAAGTACATTAAAGTAAGAAGCTTCTGCATAGCAAAGGAAGCAGTTAGTAGCATGAAGAAACAACCTACAGAATGGGAAAAAATATTTGCCAGATACTCCTCAGACAGAGAACTAATATCTGAGATATATAAAGAACTCAAATTAGACCACATAAAATAAAAGACCCAATCAAGAAACGGGCAAGTGAAATGAACAGAAACTACTCAGAAGAGGTACAAATGGTCAACAAATATATGAAAAATGCTCAACATTTCTGGCCATTAGAGAAATACAAATTAAAACACTAAGATTCCATCTTATACAAAAAACAATGGCAATCATCAAAGAAATCAAAGAACAAATGCTAGTGTGGTTGTAATAAAAAAGGGTCCTGCCTACATTATTGATGGGAATGCAAACTAGTACAACAAGTATGGAAAGCGTATGGAGATGTCAAAGAACTAAAATTAAAATTCCATGTGACCCCGCTATTCCCCTTCTAGAAATCTTCGGCAGAGAGCTAAAGACATCATACTACAGCAATATATGCCTACCAATGTTTATAGCAGCACAGTTTATAATAGCTAAATCCTCGAAGCAGGTGGTATACGTATCAACAGACAAATTGAAAAAGAAAATGTGATACTGTAATTAATGGAATATTACTTGGCCATAAAGAAGGATAAATTTGAGACATTTGTAGGAAAATAGATGAATTGGGAAAATATACTGTTAAGTGAAATAAACCAGTCACACAAGCTTAAATAACGTTTGGTATCTCTTATTTGCATAAGGCAATGTACAAATAGAATAAAAGGATAGATAGAAGGAAACAAGGGGGTAGACCTCTTGCAAATGAGTAGGGGCCCAGGAGGATGAGAGGAAACAGGAAGCATAAGTTAAGCAGAATTAAGATATGCCATGTACAGGAACCTATTAACCTTAATGAACGTAAACATTGTATGTTATAAACATGAGATAATGGCCATGGTGTTCTCCCTAAGGTCCTGCTTGTGTTGAAGCAGGTTTGTCTCAAATAGGAACCTAGTATAGAATTAATGATAGAACTTGCTTTGTCTTGCAGGTATGGGCACTAGAAGGATTCTTCCACCTAGCTTAACTGTTATTAAGCGACCTGCCTCCTGAAGTTATAGGTTAGATAGGACCGTGTCCTTCCCCTTATCTTTCCAGTTTGCTGTCCCCCACCTATGGTTTTACCCATGTGAAATACAGTTCTGTTGAGTTCTAGAGTGGAAAAAGAAAATAAACATGAGCTAAGAATAGTAATAACAAGAGTGAAAATGAGGAAAAGTGATTTACAGGCAGAGGGCGGGAGGTGGTGGGTGCAAAGGGGAAAGGACCTAAAAAAAGAAACAAGTTGTATTATGTATATGTACCCATTCCCCAAGATGAATGTGAACATCATTACTGTAAACATGTTCTAATAAAAGAAAGACAAAAGTTAGAGAGCTGCTTCTGTACATGAATGCCTTACTTGCTGGGCGGTGTCGGCAAAAAAACTGAAAACAATGAAAATTCTCCTTAAAAATCTCATTTATTCATTTCTAATTCAGTTAGGCTCATTTCTAATTAATTTCTAATTAGGCTCATTGCTTATCAGACCCTTTTAAAAATTATTACATGAAATGTGCTTGACACTGGTCTAGATTCCTACAAATATTAACTCGTTTAATCTACACAGTATCCCTGCAAGATAAATACTATAGTCTTCATTTCACAGATGAAAAAAATCAAGGCACATCAAAGGCTGACTGAACAAGGGCACACTGCTAATGAGTAGCGGAGCTCTACTAGCTCCAAATCCTGGAAGTCAGACTAGAGGATTCAGGCTTTTAACTCTATACTCCTCCGCATCTTACAGATGAAGACAACAATGAAGTACAGAGAGGTTCCATAACTTTTCCAAGGCCTCCAACTTCCACTAACCAGTTATCAAATGAAAGAACTTGAATTTGAATGTAGACTCTGACTCCAGAGCCCGTACATTTACCCACTAATCTACACCCTCTCCTCAGGACTCAAGCCCTCGGAAAATATATTGGCCAATGGGTTTTGGAGTTCCTCCATTTCTTGTGCCATTGCCATGGCAGCAAACTCCTTTAGCTCACACCCATCTCTGTCCTCCTCCTAGTCTCAGAGTCGATCTGTCTCTCTCAGTGTTTAAAACATTTGCTCTGAAATGCATTTCTTCCATTTCTTCCCTTTGTCTTCAACCTCTCCATTTTTATTGGCTCTTATAATCATGGGTAAGTTTCTTTCACCATAAAAGATCCAACCTTCAAAATCCTTGCTTGCTAAGCCCCTTCTTTATAGATCCCTTTACCCTTCTTGACATTTACTCCTCTATCTGTTCAAAAGAATAATCCTGGACCAGGGATTTAGCTCAGTGGTTTTGTCGCCTGCTGCACAAGCGCAAGGACCCAAGTCCGATCCTCAGTACCAAAAAAAAAAAAAAAAAAGAATAATCCTCACTTTCACACCTCTTGTCTCACTGTCCTTATTTTAATAACCCTTCTAAAGCTACCATTGGTAGTATCGTTAGTGATACAGCAATTGTAAACTCCAGTCAGTAACTTTTAGTCTTCATCTCGCCATACCACTATCCTGCTATTCATTCTACTTTGAAATTCTAGTGGCATTCTTAGCTCTATAATGATTCTTTTCCCACTTCTTCCTTTTGGATTCTTCAACTCTGGCCTCTCCCCCAGGTTTTGAACTGAGGTTTAAAAGACTCTAATTTTTTAAAAAAAATTGTTTTCTTACATTACATGCCTTTTTGATGCTCTCCCTATTAAAATGCTGTTCAGTAGAGAATGACCCCTCAGCTTTGTTACTCGTTTTTGAGGAGGCTTTCCTCTCTCTCCATTCCTTTTAACATGTGTTTAGATGGAAGCTGACCCTATATCCACACAGTTGACCTAAAGGTGGGCATGTGACTTTCAGGAGGACCAGTATTATAGAAGCCTGACCAAAAAGTCTGAAGGTTGGACAGAAAAAGTAAGCCTAGAGGACAAGCTGTGTCTCTACGTGACTCATAGATATGTTGATATATTCCCAATCGAAATTAAGGGCATATGGCCTGCTAAAGGATTTCTGTTCCATTTCAGAACACAAAAAACTGTGTTAGAGGTTATGTAGATGGTGAAACATTGGAATTTCCAAGACATTTTAAAGATTTATGGGAACAACTAGTCCTGGATTTTACAAAACACCTGGCCCCTGAAGTTACAGACTGAACTAGGCAATGCTTATACCCTCCAAAATTTCTATGTTAAAACCTAATTTCCAGTGTTATAGTTGTTGGATCATACAGTGGGGCCTCTGGGAAATAATTAGGTAGTGAGTAGAGAGCCCTCGTGAATAAGATTAGTGCCCTTACAAAAGAAACCCCAGACAGTTCTCTTGTCTTTTCCACTATGGGAGATTACAGCCAGAAGGCAACCATCGGTGAAGTAGTAAGGAGCCCTACCCCAGACATGGAATTTGCAAGCACATTAATCTTGGACTTCTAGCCTCCAGAACCATGAAAAATAAATATCTGTTGCTGAAGCTACTTGGTCCATGGTATTTTGGGGGTTGGGGGTGGTACTGGGGATTGAACTCAGGACCTTGTGCTTGAGAGGCAGGCACGGTGCCACTGAACTAAATCCCCAGCCCCCATGGTATTTTTTGGAGCAGCCCAAACAGATTTAGATACAGATTTGTCTGGAGATGTTACAACCAATTCCCTTCTCTCTAACACATATGATATTCTACGATAGTTCTGTGATTATGCTAGATTTATTTAATATTTTATTACAATGTAAATGACAAAACTAGTAAGCAAATATAACAATTAAGCTTTCCAGACCAACTACCAAAACTCACTTTAAAAGAAGAAAATACAAATTCTGTCTAATATCATGGTCATGTAGATAATAAAATCTGCTTGCATCACATTACTTTACTTTTATCATGGTTCAAGGAAAAGTGAAGTTGCATAAGACTGGAAGCTTACATATGGCCTTGCTATCTATATCACGGAACTGTACAGTGGGACACTTGAGGGTGTTTTCTATGAGGGCACAGAGCATATCAACACCTAAAGAGTGAAAGTATTACATATGGCTTGACAAGTCACTTTAAAGGAACTTGAAATGGACAACTGAACAAAAAAGGGAAATGTCAACATAATAAATGAGTTTTTTTAAAGCAAAGCTTTGAATGTAGTAGCAAAAAATACAATATCAGTTCTTATATAGGTAATATGGCATATTTATGAAACTAGACAGTTTCTTGAGGCAAAATTACATTCAGAATAAAATCGTTTCCTTTTGATCCAAATAAGTCTACACTTTTCTATGTACAGAGGAAACATTTTAGTATCATGTAAACCCCAATATAATTAGTGGAGACTGAGACAAATAGTGTTAGGGCTAGATCAGACAAAAAAGTTTGTTACTGTGATAATCTGGAAATATATAGTTGGACAATCATTGAACTAGAATTGGTAATATCTTTCAACCACTTATGAACTCTAGATACTTTGGGAAATAATAAAATATTAACTCTAGTAAGTACTGACCATCTTTTTAATTAAGTACATCAAAATATACATAAAAACTTATGACTTATATTCAACAATATGCTTAATGTCAATGTCAATGTCATGCATTTTCTCATGTGTTACCACAATCACGGTTTTTGACTGAATTCATTCACTCCTTAAATACTTAATGAAGTTTTCTAAGACAAGAATTATTTGTAAAGGCTTAAGAAATAACTTACTTCTCACCCATATAGTGATCATAGCTAGGGTTTAACAGAAGAATGGTTCCTGTCTTTCTTGACCGATGGTGTCCTCTGGGAACATACTGCCTGGCGAGCTACATCTGTGTGCCAAACACACTGGCCCATACCTTGTTAGAGTGTTCAGGAAGACTGAAATTTTTAAAAGCGTGTGCTCTTCCATCTATTTTGAAGCAGATGCCTATAAGAAAGATACACTATCCCATAAAATTTCAAAATGGGAGCAATCATCTCCAGCTTCAGAAATTTTCCTGGAAATTTTAGATGAGTTTTGTTGTTTGTTTTAAACCATTTCATAGAGGTATGATTGATATATAAAAGCTGTACATATTTTTGTTTTTAAAGAGGAGAGGAACACAGAAAGATGAGGATGGGAAGAAAGGTCTGCAAAAAGAGAAAAAAGTAGTAAGAAAGTAAAATGAGCCGCATGCACGCCTGAATTCCAGCACTCAAGAGGATGAGGCAGCAAGATTGCCATGAGTTCGAGGCCAGCATGGACTACATAGTGAGACCCTGTCTCAAACACATACACACATACACACACAGAGTAAAATGAACAACTCTGAGCAAATTTAGAAATTTCATAAAATATAAGGCCAAAGATCCATGTAAGATACGAATCACTAAAGAAATACTTTAACTTTTAATATCTTATTGGTGCCTCTACCTTTGTAGTACATAATTACTTCTAATTCAAGAGGTCTCTTTACCAACAATTTTTTGAACTGGCTGCTTAGACAATTCTCTATGGGAAGACAGGAATACAAATCAGGGACTTCAGTAAACCTCTATTTTCCTTCACTATTGCATTCTTCTGCTTCCAAGCAGGAGTCCAAAGTGACACAGGAAGTACAGAGTGGGACTGAGTGAATATAATGCAAATGGCCCTATAGTTTCTGTTCATGGGGAATAAATGAAAAAAGATAACAAGTAGGCCCTTTTTTTGATGTATAAAATCAAGTGTGTTTAGTGTGTTAATTGTAAAGCTTCATCCACATCCTAATTAATGTACTGACTAGTTATAACTCACCTTAACACCCTATAATTAGTGAATATAGACCTCATAGATATGTCCTTTAAATGAGAATCCTTTAGAATAAAATTCTTCCTTATTTCTTGCAGAAATGGCTCACAGCACTAATTACTTTCATCTCTCCCACCTTCCCACTTAGTACTTCTGCTACATCTTGAAAAAAGCACTCAAGCCACAAATTACAAATAGATTTTAGATAGTGGCCCCCGGCCATCCATCAGCTTTAGCACTCAGCATGTCCCATCCGACAGCAGGGCACTGTCCAGGTTGACCTTTCAGCAAAAGACTGTATAAATAGAACTTCCTACATGCACCTTGGGACTCATGTGTTTAATATCCAAGGTAATCTTAGCAGCAGTAGCCAAATACTGTAGAGTCACTGAGATAAAAGTTATAGACAGCTTTGCCCTTTCTCATAATTCATCCAGCCAAACAAGATCATAAGAACAGCAACAAAAAAGGATGATTTATAATTTCTACTCCATATGTCACCATGGCGAGATATATAAGTGGCTGTCAAGGAAAAAATTTAAAATTTGCAAGGCAGTTATTGGCAAAATAACACATGTAATTTGTTTCAAAATATGCCACCATTTTATTATAGTAAGCTCACAGAGTTTGAAATCAGGCTACCTGGATTTACGGTTTGGCTTTGACACTTGCCAGCTCTATGACCTTGAGTGAATTATTTACCTTCCCAGCATCCTCTTTTATTTTTTTTATTTTTATTTATTTATTTATTTTTTTGGTACCAGGGATCGAACTCTGGTCCTTGTGCTTGCAAGGCAAGCGACGGAACCACTGAGCTAAATCCCGGGCCCCCCAGCATCCTCTTTTATAAAATGGGGCTTACCTCGTTGAGTTGTAGGGTTTTCATGAACTAATGCATATTAAGTGCTTAAAATCATGCTTAGCACACGATAAGCATACCACAAATGTTTGCTATTAGCCCACCACCCATTATTATCATGTTCAGTAATAAGTGAAATTACCATAGTTCTATCAGACCAGGGTCCAAAACTGAATTAAACATTAAACTAATTTTAACCAAAAGGATAATACTCGGTGAACTAAAATATGAAAGAATACTGACATTTAGTTATTTAGATGATTCTTCATACTACAGAATAGGTAAAGAGAGAGAGAGAGAGAACACACTGAAAATGTAATCACTGAGTAAAATACTGAGATGACTAAATAGTGAAACTTTGTATGTTACTCAAGGTTAATGAGAATATGTGAAATATTTTGGAAAGTACAAAGTGCTGCATTAGAGATAGGGTATTAATTAATAAAATAATTTCATTTGAAAATATTTATAAGATGAGATTTGTTATTTTGTTTATAAGTCCAATTACCTTGCTGAAAAAATCTAAAACTCTCATTCCAAGAAAATGAGACAGGAAGCAACATGATGAAGTTCATTTAGGGTTCCCTCCTCAGCACAGCTGTAAAAACTGTAATGAGGCCACAGTAGGAACAAGAGGACAGGAGAGTGAAGGAGAAACAGCCATCGCCAAATGTTAGTTGACGTCCTGACAGGCAGCAAGGGATGGAGAAGTGGAAGCTGTGAGAATCTTCACAGCTTAGAAATCAAGTTGACTTGCCTTTGCTTTTTAGGAGGCAAAGGAACAGTCAAAGAAGAAAAAAAAAGGCAGTTCAATGGCCAATGGGAAGTAAATTCAATTGGAAATGGAGAAACAAGGAAGACTGTAGGTCAAATAAAACAGAGCTATGAATTACAATAAATGATGAGAGGACAAATCGTACTTAGCTAATGGGGCAGCACAACAACCTAGATATGACTTGGCTTTGCTCAGGAAGCAAGGAGATTAAGAAAAAGTTTTATGCCCCCAGTTGGGAACAAAAGATGTGATATTACTTGGAAATTATACAGAGAGAAAACTGTAAATTTCTGAGTAGAATTAAGTCAAACTAGAATCACTGTGTCACCTCTGAGCCTATAAATGATGTCTCTACAGCTAGTGTGTCACACTATGCCAGAGCAGCTTCTGTCCTAAATAAGTACGTTTTTTCTTGTGGAAATTCAGGAGGAAGACTTAGGCCTCACACTTCCTCTTTAGAAGGAAAACTTCCAAAGTCCTGAGTGGTAGTGGTAGAGTAGAAGCAAGAACAGAATTGGAGTGGTTATTCCAAGAGGCTAGCAGCCAGGACGGAGTGACTTAGCGTGAGTCTGTACCATCACCTTTCTGCACAAAGATCACCATATTTATATAGAAATAAGCTGCGGAAAAATAAAGAGGAAAAGAAAAAAATTGTTTGCTATTATTTCAGGTACTAATATAGCTCAACATACACAAAAATATTATGTTAGTCATACAACATATGCATATCAATGTAAATAGTCCCAAATTTATAGGGCAACTCCTTAAAAATAATCTACTCTTCACAAGTGATCTCGATCAACAAACTCACTTTGATGCTTAAGAAAGCCATTTTTTAAAAAGAAAGCCGACTTTTAAAAAATTACTTCCTGAGAAATACAAGTCTGTGTGGCTAACAAAGCTGAAGTATTTTTCAAACTACATCTTAAGAGATGAAAGATTGTGTGGCACTATCTCAGGGGGACTTGGTTTGTGTGTGGTAGGGGAAAGCAAAAGAGACTCAAACAAGCCAGGGATATAGATAATTCTGTATTTCTTAAACCAAAGCTATACTTTTATCTGCTTTATCTAACAGGTATTCACGCAAGAGATGACTACTGATCAATAAGAAAAGCCACAAGCAAAGCAGGGTTTGAATCCTGAAGCTCTTTACTAGCTCCATGATTTAGGAAAATGACCTAATATCTCTGAATCTTAGTTTCCCCTTTTATAAAACCAGTAGAATAATATTTCCAGAAGCATTGGAAGAAGTTAATAAGATAAAATATGCATAGTATATAGCATGGGGTTTTCATGTACGGTAGGCCTTATCTAAATTTTAGTTTCTTCCTGAAATATATATAGAAATGAATATACGTATACAAATGTGTATATATATCTTGGTTTGTGAGCATATCTCATTCCAGACACATGCTTATAATCCAAAGCACTTGTGTATCAAAGAAAATTTCCCCACAAGAAATAATGGAAACAATGAATGATTCATTCCACAACCCAAAAATATTCATATAAAAATGATTACAAGTGTAAATAAGCACTAGAAGGTATAATAGATAATGTGAAATAGGAAGAAAAGGGGCAAAGGGGAAAGGGAAGTGGGAGGTGTAGGGGAAAGGAAAGAAGGGAATGGAATTAATATGAGAAAACGAAAAAATGGAAACAAAGTCTTTGTAAATAGGGAGGGATGGAGGGGTTGAAGGGAGGGTAGGGGAAGAGGGAAAAATAAGAACCAAGAGAGTATGTACAGGTGCATACCTCCAATGATGAATGTCATTATGTTGTATACCTAAAATGTAACAATAAAAGGATATACAAAAAATGATTACAATACTGAAATATACAAAATAATAAAGTAAATACAAAATATAAAGAAAAATAAACAAATTAACCTACACTTATCTTTGAAAACCTTCGTGACTGGTTTTCAGTGAGATGAGTAAGGAAAGACAAAGGAGGGTTACTGTGTATGACAACTTTCACTATCACTAATGAAATCACTGCTATCTGTTGGCTCAATGGAATCTTTTTCTTTATGTAAAACTTTAACAAGGAACCTATCCAGTGACACTTGCTTGTGCCTCCTTTTGAGGATTTCACGGAAATGTGACACTGCATTGTCATTAAACAGATTCATCATTTGCACTGCTACAACCTTATTCAGGTGGTGTTTTGCTACAAACGTTGCACTGTTTCTCACATTTTACAAATCTCCCAAATCTCACCTGAAGTGAGGGATTCCTTCACCTTTTTCTCCTTCTCTGCAGAGGAGATCTCTTCCATAACCTCTTGCTGTTGGGAGATGATAACCCACAATCCCAGAGACAGAGAGAGAGAGAGAGAGAGAAGAAGGAAGACAGAGAGCCATTGGCTCAGTTGTGATCATGTGACATCCAGCATCACATACTACTGCTATTGCAAGACATTGTTCATTTATCAAGTTAAAATGTATTAGAAATGCTTGCTTGTCTTGTAGAACACTTGCAGAACAACTTATCTGCCCTCCAAGGTTTTACTGTGTGTTTAGATATATCTATATCTACCTATATAATCTCCTGTAGACAGTTTTTCTGTAACTTGCAGTTATGCAACTATATTGAGAAAGAATTTGGGGGTCAGCAGTATTACCCTCTGGCAATTTCTGGCTGTGGCTACCTTAAGGTTGCCAGCATAAATCCTCAGCATTTATCTAGTGTTCCTCTTCTTATTTTCAGTAGTTTTCATCAGCTGCTCAGAGATAATTTTAAAACAATTGAAATACTAGCTAGTATTTATATAAGCTAAGTCAGTTCACATGAGCAATCAATCTGAAGAGTATTTTCAACAAATTTACTTGCTGACTGAGATTAAAAGGAGCTATAGAGTGGATTCACTTAAGACCCTCCTGTACAATTTTAAGAAAAGCAGAGACACAAAGTAGCCTGATTAACCAGGCAGTTACCAATTACCATAACTCCCGGTTGGTTATAGGAGTTGTGAAAGCTTTCCATGATGTTGCATGGAGAATACTGGAGTCACTCAGAACACTACTCCAATTTAATGTCATTAGGATCACAAAAACCTACATCTATAAACACAAATTGCAAAATATGAAATGAAATGGCTACAGTAAATTTTACTATCCTTACTCCACCCTTAATTGTGTGATATTGGGCAAGTTACTTAACTAAAGCTTATTTCTCAATGCTTGAAATAAGGTACTAATAACTGCTTTAAAGGCATTTTATGAACATCTCTTCTCTGTATTCTTACCAAAATCCATAACCTCGGTCTAATCATGAGAACTCACTGGAAAACACAATTTAGAGACCTTCCATAAAATAACTGACCAGTATTCTTCACAAGTACCAACGTCATGAAAAACTGAAAAATTGTCATAGATTGGAAATCCATGACAAACAAATGTGATGTGGAATCCTGGACTAGATCCTAAACCAGAAAAATGATTAGTGGAAAAACTGGTGAAATTTGAATTAGGCCTATAACTACATTAATAGGACTGTACTAATATTAATTTTTTTGGTTTTGATAATTGTATTATGATTATTAAAGATACAGTTTGGTGATGGGTATACAAGAATTCCTTGCACAGATGCTGCAAATTTGTAAATCTGAAATTATTTTTAAAAAATTATAAAAAGTTTTGTAATGAGAACTAAATACAACATCAGAAATCTAATACAGGGTCTTTGTTTTGGTAAACATTTTTCCTTCAGCTAGTGGCTATGCTTAGTGACTGTTAACAGCAGAAACAGCATGTTACTATTGACCAAACCTAGCCTGAGGATAGCTAATAATGAACCATGTTGTTGAATAGCATTAAACTATGGACATTTTATACTTCACCTGAACTATAAATAATCTTGCAGAAATCTACTAACCATCAATATTTCACTCTCTGCACAATACAATCATGAATTAATGCTTAAAGAAGTATGGATTCTATGTTTGGCCAATGCTGACAGGCTCAAATTTACCTAATAACCATCAGCATTTAAACATAACATGTCAGATTTTTAGTCCTGACTGCGATTACTCTCATCTTGTTCGATTTCAACAGTTTTCTGTCAAGCAACACCTGGAAAAATAAGCCTTTTTCATATAAATTGTTGACACCTTACAATGGGTATTGTGTGATATGCGATATATGTGGGTTTTATATATATATATATATATATACATGTATCTGTGTGTATATATATATATTTATATTTACTCAGGTTCTTGGTCTCTTATAACTTTACATCAAGTGTGAAGTTAGCTTCTCACATGCTAGATGAGTGAGCTATATCCCCAGCCCTTTTCTCCCTATTTTGGACTTGAGTTTACATCTAGCCCTGAAGAGCAAAAGCTTACATGAAATAATTAAAGATTATCAACTCTAAGTTTTTCACCCAAGATACTGTTTAAAAAACATTCCCCAAACACTAAAGCAACTTAGAAACCTCAACACTCTTATTAATCACAGTTGATTATAAACCACTGCTATGGCTTATCCAGGTTTGCTTCCTACTTCAGGGGATAAGTGCAGAGCTAAAACCAATAACAAAGAACTTAGCTATTTCTTGATTTTTGATAATATCATCCATGTGATAAATACATTTACTTTTATTATACTTTAGCAAAATATTTCTTTGTTTTTCTACAAAGGCTATGAGATATCATAAAAGTGTCTAATGCATCTGGTTTAAGAATCCAATTCTTCCTTCACATATTTCTGCATCTGTTCACAAAACCTCTTTGACTTCAAAGGAAGCTTTTCAAGAGAAAAAGAAGATACACACAGGAAAAGTGCCCATAAATTTTTAGTAGTCCTTTTCTAAGGCCATTTTAATAACAGCACTGTAGGACAAATATCTTTCTCAGAAACCTAAAATACATGAAGACTACAGGTTTGTATGAAGATTTATGTTTTCAAATATTTTTTTGGTTGTAAAAGTGATACACCTTCAATTTAGAACATGTGAAACACAATGCTTAAAGAAAATTTAAATTACTTTTAATCCACTCTTTAGGGAGACCAAAGCACAACCAAAAAGTTAAGAATGATTATTTCCTTCAAGTCTTTTTTTTCTGTGTATATATTAATATTAAGATTTATATATAAATATAATATTGTATCCATACTACAAATACAATTTATCTTTTCTCAATTAGTATTTCAAAGGACTGCATTAGTCTCTCAAAACATCACTCTTTATGACTGAAAGAATATGTAGATTTACATTTCACAAAAAATACTGTCACATTTAATTCTAATTTATTCAAAGCTAAATTACAGGATTGGAAATACTAATCTCTTCTGTACATATTGAGGCAATCTAGATAACAGTTGATTAATTTTAAGAATAATCCTATTCATAAATGTCACTGAAACAACAGAAGAGGTTTCAGATTTGTTTCTTTATTATTGTTAACGATTTAGTGTCTTCAACTTCCCTGGGTACTCGTTAGTGGGCTCTAGTTTGTTTTTTCTTTTTCTTTTTCTTTTTTTTGGTACCGGGGATTGAACTCGGGTCCTTGCGCTTGCGCAGCAGGTTGAGAAACCACTGAGCTAAATCCCCGGCCCTCTTTTATTCTTAATTTTGCAATAAAGGTAGTATATGACTTAGTCAGCTTGGTACTGGTAGTGCACACTTTAACATGCTATAACTTGTTATAAATAATTAATTCTGGTTCCAAAGAATCAAGGCCACAAACTTTAAGAAGATTAGCTAGCTGATGATCTAAACTGGAATCAATTCTAACCTAACATTGCCTCCTAAAGTAACATATGAATAGATGTTTGCTCACCACGAGCTTTCCAGTATGCTTTCTTCATCCTTAAAAGGCTCACATTAATGAAGAAAACAGAAGTTCAGAAAATAAAGTAATTTATGGGATTATTAGAAAAATAAGTTGAATTTAAATCTTAGTTTTCATTATTCTCACTGGCTTTATTTTGCCTTCATATTCTGGGAGCCAAGGATTTTCCAAAGCTTGAAAATACCTTAACATGTCAATTAGTCTAACTCTACCTACATTCGATTTGTAAGGAACTGATGCCCAGAGAGATTGTGACTTGTCATATAACACAACTAGTAAGTGGCAGTCAAAGCCCTGGACCTCCGTTTTCTAACTTCCAGTCTAGTGCTCTTTCCAGTACACCAGTTGCAATATAGCATCCTCACGTCACATCTACACATTAATGAAAATGAGTATGTGTTTGTCAGGAAATTGCCTAATAATCAGTCTCAAATTTCCCTGTAGGTCTCAGAATAAATATGTTTACATATGTTAACATATATCGTAGATAGTGTAGGTCAAGATGCTTACTACTGAGTTCGCACTTGTAAGTTTAATAGTTAAGTCTGAACAAGCGAAAAAGTATCCCTCCACTTTTTTTGTTCTTGTTATGTGGGTAAAATAACAAATATGGCTGGGATGAAGGCTGTGTCATGCTCTCAGCAAGACGAGAAAAATAGTAACAGGATGACGCACTTGGTAGCTTGCTGTCATTCTTTCACAGACCCTGCTAGCTAGAGTATGCCTACGGGTGAATAGGAGGAACCTGCCTGGAAGGTGTGCCACACTCCCAGAGAGCGCCAGGCTGCATTAACCTAACCTCCCAATTCTAAGATGTCTTCTCTAATTTCTCCAAGGACCCCTGGTTTGCTGTTAGGCAAAAAAGGATAAGAGCAGTAATGGAACCATGAGGAGGGCAGTCCCAGAACTACAGGGTCCCTGGTCTCATAATTATACACCAAGGTTGGCCTCTCACGTTACCCAGCAACAGCCCCGCTCGCGACCACGTGGTCCGGCGGCTGCACCCTCCTTCCACAAGGGGTGCCTTACATCATCACGAATCTTTGCAACGTCTCCACGCTCCTAGTGGGCGGGCAATGGACCTTAAGAGAGACATGTCGGTACTCTCCCTAGGAAGCAGGAAAAGATTAATGGAAGGAGGAAAGGTAGGCTGAGAAGAAGCTCAGGAAATAAGTCGGCGGAAAAAGGGTCGTCTTCGGTTACCTGGGGAATAGGAGCAATTTCTGGTCCTTCGTGAAGTGCCCGGATGACACTCTGGCACCCTCGCGCTTTCCTCATTGCGCGCAGCGCCATTTTGAGAAGGGCGGAGCTGTCATGTGCTGGATGACGTCTCTGAGGGAGCCGGTCCCGGTCTCGCTGCTCCTTTTCCGCGCCGCGCAAGCGCATATCCTCCCGCTGGGCCGAAAACTGTCCGGTTCTGGTACGCACGTGACGACGTGGGTCTGGGCTTTAGTGTTTTCCCTGTTTTCCTCGTTTCTATGCAGGCTTCTTTGAAGGAGAATCTCCGTTGGGGATATAAATAGTGGCGCCTAAGAGTGGGCATAAAGTCAGGTTGCCTATCTGGTGCTAGCCATCTAGAGGCAGCTTTTTAGAATTTTCTCTAGGAATGAAGTCTCCCAGTTTTCTCAGCCACTTAGTAAGTGGGTTTTTGAGACCCAGGTGGCCTATCCGTTCTTCCTGCAAACTGTCTAGTACAGAGCTATGAATGAGACACTGAATGAAGGTATAAAGAACGTGTGAATCTTGCCTTCAAGAAATGCGCAGCCTAGAAGGTAGCAGGTAAATAAATGATCCACACTGACGAGGTGTCACAAAAGCAAGTAACTACTTTGGAAAGGAGAGGTAGTTAGAACTGAAGTGCTTCATCCTGGTCCAGGGAGGATTCAGGAAGAATATGATGATGCAAAGTGGGAGAAATTAGTTAAAATTATGAGGAACTTTAATAGAGCTCTCCTGCTTCTATTAATGCGCTCAAAGATCTCCCAGATAAAGAATCAGTAAAAATATGTATGTAAATAATTATATATAATATAATACTGGGAGGGATTTGTCAGAATTCCTTTGTGTGTAACATTTATCCTATGGGTAAATACTGGAAATCACCAAGGGGAGGAAGAAAATAAATTGTGTAAGAGATGCCTATGCTATCAACAGGGTGAAGTCTACCACATTATGACAGAACTTGATAAAATTATCTTGTAAATATGCAATGTACTAATGAAGTTAAGCATAATTGGTGCAATTAGAAGTAAACAGGAGTAATTACAAAGGTGAAGGAGAGAAAATCTAAGGAAATCAAATTTCATTCATCCACAAAACGGATTGTTCTGTTTGTTAAATCTGAAGTTCCTGTGGTACTTCCAAATATGATACCTTTCAGAAAGATACATGAGTCTGCAGCTTGGGAGGGAAGTTTGAACTAAAAAATATGGTTATTGAAGCCAAAAGAAATCTGGTAAGATGATGAAAATAAATTAGCCAAGAGATGTCTGAGAACCCAGAGAATATTTAATTGAAGCCCAAGAAAAGACCTTGAAAGGGAAGGGATATATGATATCCATTGTAAATTGCAGTTTTTATCAATCAGTGCCTTGTTTAGTACTCGAATATAAAGTGAAGCATTACAACAGTTTTTATAGGTATATTTTAATTAGATTATATGAGCCTGGGAGTTAGCAAGATTAGACATCTGATATTTCTATTTATCTGGATTTCAAGGTGAAACCTGACAAGGAGACTGGTGCACCAGAAGCTGTTAGGGTCATAGTCTATGTCCTCAAGTAGTTCTTAGTTTTATCTGCCCAGACTCCTGTACTGTAACTGGTAGTATTTTCGCCGGGGGGGTATTTCCATAATATATACCCACTAAAGAAAATTTATCAGAAAACAAATCTGATTACATCATCTTGATTTTTAAATTAAATTATAAGCCATTAAAAATAAATGATGTTTCACACCATGGTGAGGGCCATGTGATTCCTGAGCATCATTCAGCTAGGTTGTTTTTGGAGAAGGGGTATATAGTTTTTATAATTCTGTAGGAATTTTGTAAGTTTTACATTTTCCCTGGCATCTAGATGATGCCTTACATGGAGTAGCTGCCTCTTTTAAATATAAATTTGATTTTAACAAATGGCACAATGTATTGGTGTACTACTTTTAACAGCCAGAAGAAACGATTGACAATAAAAAAAGACACAGGACCTAGTAAAAGTAAACCAGCCACACTTACAACTTCAGCTACTCTAGAGGCTGAGGCAGAAAGATCCAGGCCAACTTGAGCAACATAGTGAGACCTTGTCCCAAAATAAAAATAAAGTATGCTGGGGGTGAAGCTCAGTGATGGAGTACTTACCTATTATGCATGAGGCCTTGGGTTCAGTCACCAGTAGTGGGAAAAAAGTGAACCAGTTCTTTCTGCTTTTGTACTCTTTTACAATAACATTCTGGTATTGGGTAAAGAATGACCAAAAGGCCACCATTTTCTAACTCTTGTAGGAGGAGCTTACAGATACATAGCTTATTTTAATAAAAATAACCATAAAACTTCAGAGAAAGATTGTATATTAGTCATTGTATCTTTAAACAGAAATTCTGAAATGTTTCCATGAAAAATGGTTAACATTTTAAAAGTTCATATTATAGAATGGTAAATTTGGTTATACTGAAAATTCACCTGTGAATTTTTCACATTCTATGACAGTATTGTTTTAATAACTGTGTTTAAGGACAGTATTTTACCACTGCTATCATTTGAGTAAGCTGAAGAACTTTAGTAAAATGAGATAAATACTAAAAGCAGGCTTTAGATACACTTAAGATTAAAAACTTCTATAGTTCTCTTCTTGTAGCATTCATTGTATGTCTACATATGTTCATGCTTACAGTTTTGAACACTTGTTTAAAATTCATTTCTCATCAACACTCTTACAGTTAAGTTCTGATAATTTTGCTCTCTTCTTAACATTCCCTGCAAATACTCTCTTGCTAGAAACAACAGATTAAAACCAGACTGGCAGTTGAGGAACGGTTTCTATTGCAACCATGTGTGTCAGAAAAAAGGATTAGGTTTCCCTGTCCGCGAACATCAAGGGGAACCTCTACCTCTGCGCACACACCTCTATTCCTCAGTAATGGAGAGTTTATACCTAGTTAGATTTAAGTGGGATAAGGGAAGAGTTTAAATCCACTTTTAGCTCTCGTATAATCAGCCTTCAAGTCTCAAAGTATCCAGTTTTGTTTCTCTAATTTAATTCTAAGTGTCAAGTTGGTGTTCAGTTCTGAACAGGGTAATGGAGAATTGCTCTACACATTTATTCACTTAAAAAAGAATTTCACAGACTGCAAAAGTTCGATGGCAATTGTATTCAAAACTTACTTGAAGCAAAATCTTACCCCGACCTTTCATTTATATTACATAAGATTTTTCTAACATAGAGTGGGAGATTCCTTAATAGAAGTAAATGTTTATCTTCATAATTACGAGAGTATAGCTGCAGTTCTCTGGCCATGCCATCTTATGCTGAACTTACTATAAGGACCCAAATCAAAGTGAGGTACTTCTAAGAGTCATCAAAGTAGTGGGAAACTGTAATGATTTGGTGATTGCTCTTTTTCAGCTTTGCCCTAACTGTAGTTTTTTCGGACACTTTATAGCTGATGAAACTTGGCCACAGATAATAAATACCTTGACCCAAACCACACAACAAATAAAAGCAGGAATAAGAGAGATTTCAGTCAGTAAATGAGTGCACTATTTTCGGTGACATTACTGTGAAGCTGCAGAAGCTGAGGCTAGAAATGGTCCAGATGGGGAAAGATTTGCAACAACCATGTGTCAGAACAAGCAAATAAAGTCTGAGTTTAAAAAGCTGACACTTGCCTCTCTATCTATAACATTAAGGGATGTCTTTCCCCGGTATATTTTGGGAGAGTGCAAATTGTCTCAGCGTGAACATTATCCTGCTGTCGGAGTAATAATCAGCATGTTTATCTTGTACATGAAGAGTTTTAAGGGAAGCATTACTATACCTTTCTAGGCATGCCATGTGACACAAATCAAGGATTTGAATAGCATAAGGGTTCTGAATAGCATGGGATTTTTCTGAGTACCTTTTCCCTTGAATGACGAGATGATAGTTTTTGTGTTACTAGATTGAGCTTCTTTCACTAAGGACCCTGATTACTGCTTCACACCAGTGGAGTAGTACTTTTGATTGGGGTTAGCAGAAGGCTGCAAGGGTGGGTAGAGACAGAGCCGACTGAAGTAATTTGCTCTCACCGATCTTCAGAAACCTTTGGAAAGTCTTCACTGTGCAGCACCAGAAGGCTCTAGGATGCTACTACAGGCTCTAGGATACCTGCTAATAGTTCATGTTTTCTCCTTCACACTCCTTGGAAACTACTGTTTGAATATTAGACAGTAGGTCTTTAAACAAGACAAAGAATTGCTCCTTAGGTGTGGATCTACAATAGAATACTTTTGGAGAATTGAAAGAAACTATTTTCAGTGTTCCCCACCCATACTATTCATCTTCAGTCTGAGGATATATGTTCCATGGAGGAAAAGGAACTTTAAATTTAAATTTAAAGTCAAACTTTTGAAAGACTACTTTACCAGGTCGTCTGTCTTTACATGTTACCTCTTTTCCAGATGATGTGTCCCTAGAGACAAAATCTATATGGTCTCTTCCCACATTCTAATTTTCAAATCAGCCTCAATTTCCAGCTATAGTGGTACCTTGGTTCACAAACTTAATTCTTTCCATGACTCTGGTTGCAAACCGAATTGGACGAGAATTTGATTTGGTTCTTATCCAATTCAGTTTGCGACCAGAATTGTGGAAAGTTTGTGAACTGAGGTACCACTGTACTTAGTATATCAGGCATGAACTGGCTTTCCACTTCCAAGTTTATCTTGTACAAAGAAAACTTTAGAAAGGTCTCCAAAAAGCTTTCTGAAGTAGCTTTTAGGTAAATTCTTTTCTGTTTTCTCTGTTAATATTTGTAGTCAAACTATATTATATCCCTCCCCAATCCTATATGGTATGATTCTAAGATTCTTGCTGTGACTAATGCTTACATCTTGATCTTTCTAAAAACAAAATCTAAAAAATGTTATTACCCTCACTGTGTCAGACGAATTCCATTTGAGCTAGTCAGATTTTACTGGACTTCCCCAAACCCAGTGACAGTCAGCTTAATGTTTTCTGTTACTTTTATTTTCTGTAAGTCAAACTGAGCATGAACTTGAAGAACATCTATTACTCACCTCAGTGAACAATGTAACCTTCATTTGCCTCTCTTTCCTTATATGTTGAGTAAAAAAATAAGATGCCTAAATCCATTGTAACTTTTGTGGCTCTAGATGTGGGTTTCTGATTTGTCCCAAATTGAGTCATTTAGAAAGAGCTATATTACAGTCAGGATTCACGTGTAAGGGCATATCTACTGACTCCATGTCCACAGAAGATGCTGAGATACAAAGACTGAGAATGGGCCTGAGAATTTTTTTCAAGATTGCACCAGGCAGCTACACTTACCCAAATAAAATTTCCCTACTTATCATCTAGTTGTGGCATATTTAGGGTTATGAAAAACAGAGACTGTGAAATGTCTCAGCCAACTCTGATGATGAAGTGGCTTGGCAGGTGTCTTTTCAGAGAGCAGAAAGACTGTCTTGACAGATCTTCACTCTAACTACGTTAGGTAGAAGTTCCCTTAGCTTCCAACTGTTTTTTTTTTCTCTCAGAAATGTCACTATTATTTTGTTCCTGGCAATCACAGTGACTTGTAGGACAGAGAAAGTTATTGGAGAAGGCTCCCTAACAGACTGTGCAGAACCATTATCTATTTATAGAATTAGAAATGTAACTAAAAATGTGAAAAAATTTCTAACTCTTAGGTTAACTTTCTAAATAAGCATGAGACTTCTGCAGGCAATATTTTCCTCATCTTGGACTTCACAGAGTATTTGCCACATCAAAGAGGGGCTCAGTAAACATTGGCAGATTGATTAAATGAACATATGTGAGGGGAAAAGGGAGGTGTGTAGTGCAATATTTTAAAGGTAGTATAGGGAGTTGGGGGAAAAGGTGTTCTTTTTTTAAAGACTAAAACCCTGAAAGCATTTTTTAAATTATGTGATATATGCTTGTTTTTCTGTGGTTTGCTCTTTTTACAAAAAATTAGTGCATGAAATACTGTGATTACTTGAGGTTTATTACTTAGGTTTCAACTAAGATTTTTTAATGTAATAAATCTAAATTACTACTCTTCCTCTACTTTGTTTCCTTTTCTGTTTGGTCAAATTCCTGTGGGTGAGAATTGCACTCCTCTGGTGGGTAAAATAATTTCTGTGGAAATTATTCAAAACACAATTTCTGTAAACACTCTGTGAAGATATGATTTATTTCTAGATTCACCCCCTTGTGCTTGCATCATCTCCCTACTTAAGTCAAGTTCTTTGTCGGCCAGCATCTCTTTGTGAGAATGTGTTTGTGTCATTTGTGGATGGAAGAGGGCAAACATCTTTTAAGAGTATTGAGGCAATGAATGGGAAGCAAGAAAGAGGAGATTGTGTTTGGGGAAGCAATGAGTACACTGAAAAGAACATGAGATTTTATTCCCTGTCCTGACTTTACCATAACTAGCAAAATTATCTTGAAAAAGGCTTTACAGTTGAACCTGTTTTGTTGTCTGAATAAAATGGAAATGGCAGAACCAGATGGCTCTCAAGGTCCCTTCCAGCCCTTAACTATATATGTTTATGCTCACGTGGATGGTGCATTTTAAACCCAACAATCTCCCAGTACTTTGGAAGTATACCTGTAGGATGGATACCTCCCCATTTTGATAGGTGGCTCCACTGGGACTTAAATGTTTCTTTAATTATTACATCATGAATTTGCGGAAGATAACACTGTCTTGGGTAGTCTACTATTGTTGCAACCCAACCAAATTGTGACTTACCTTGAAGAGAGTGTTGTTAATGAGAAAAATGATTAAATAATAAATTGAACGTAAATGTGAAATAATGAAGCTTCCCATATTCCATGCATCTTCTGACTTGTGGGACAGGGTGGTTCGGGCGATGGTGTCTGAGGAGATCCTGTGGCAGAGAAAGAGCTGGAGGAAAGGGGAGAACCACTTGTCTCTAAAGGTTATTCGGCAGAGTTGTTACACTTTTATTCATTCGTACTATCCTTTCATGGAAAAAGCATTTCATACATGCTTACTGTATGCCCATAAAATAAAGGATGAAAAGGGTCATCTTGCATCATTTCAAGTACCACATGATACTTCTTATCTACTATCACATGTATCAACATCTTTTCTTGACCCTTGTTTCCTAATTTCCAGTCTCCACCCTTCCTTCCTTCACTGCCATTCTCAAACTTACTGACCTCCTACTATTATCATGGTCCTGTCTAAGATACTGGTGGTGCTCCATGGAAAATTGAGACATGGATGCCACTGTGTGAGAAGCAGGATATTACATGGGAGACTTTTGGTAAACTTTATTAAAATACAGCAGGGGTAACTGCTATTATAGAGCACAGACATGGTCATGTAAACGGAAGTCCCCCAGTTTTTAAAATATTAGCAATTATTTCAGAGTGAGCCGCTAACAGAACAAGGATGCACTTCCTGAGGCCTACTATGATTTCAGTTTGCTTTGTTCTCCAGTTCATTTATTGGGAAGTGGTGGAATTTTAAAAGAGATGAAGCCTAATAGGAGTTCCTTAGGTCAGTAGCAGCACTGCCCTCAGAAGAGACTGTAGCACCCTAGCCTTTCTGGCTTCCTCCTTAATGATGGGATCTTTGTCTCTTTCACATGCTCTTGCCATCAGTTGTGAGGGCCTCACCAGAGCCAAGTTGATACCAACACCTTGTTCTCAAACCTCTAGAACTGTAAGCTAAGTGCTCATTCTTCCCCTCTCACCTCCCACCTACCTTGCTCTACTCTTCTCACACTGGTCTCATCCCCAATCCTCAACACTCATCACCACATAATATATTTTACTTTTCCTCTCCTAGAACATAAGCAGCACAATAAGACTTTTGTCTGACTTTTGCCATGTCCTCAAAGTTTAGAATATGTATGGCTGATAATATACTTATTGCTGAATCGATTTCCTAGGTTTACAGATAAGAAAACTAAGATCAAAGATGGAAAGCGAATGAAGTCAAACTGCTCCTTTGAAGGAGAGTCTGGGTCAGTAGACACACAGAGCTTTCTCCCCACCAAGGGTTCTGTACTAAACAGAACAATGGGCCCCAGAGATGTACACATCCTAATCTCAGAAACATGGCAGAAAGAATTTTGTGGAAGTGATAAAGGATGTTGAAGTGGGGAAATTATCCTGGTTTATCTAGCTAGCTAAATGTCATCCTAGGTATTCTTCTAAGGGGGTGGGAGATCACAGTCAGAGGAGGAAATAGGATGGTGGAAACAGGCTGAACAATGGAAAGGGGCCATGAGCCATGGAGGAGTACAGGTGGGAAAGAAAAGGATGGATTCTCCCCTTGAGCCTCCAGAAGGAGCATAGCTCTGTCGACACCTTGGTTTTAGGACTTTTTACCTTATAAAACTATAAGGTAATAAATTTGTATTATTTTAAGTCATGTTGGTGATGATTGTAGAGTGGCATTAGAAAACAAATACAGGTTCTATTTACCGTATCTGAAGAGAAAATCCTTGGCAGGTAAGGCAAGGACAACTTTTAATTATTCAATAAATAGCTACTGAGCACCACTCCCTCCTTCTCTGGGGGAACATTGCTCTTGTGTATACTAAGATGCTGTAAAGAATCTCATTCCTGCACCCAAGAAGTGGAAGTAGCAGGAATGACTGTGGTCGGTGGATGGCGAATCCTGAACCCAAGGGACTGGAATCTGGGTTGGACCTGAGGTTGATGCCTAGGCCCCAGACACAAGAGCTGGGAGCCTCCTCCTAGGGATATTTTCAACAGGCACCCTTGTTCCTGTACTGTCACCTGGAAGTCCCATACTTTCAAGGGGCCTCCAAGAGAGTCTCGCTGAAGCACGCATGTCACCTGAGGAAGAGATTTTAAAAGGCAACTAAGTCCAGGCTGGTGGACTATGTTAAGGCTCAAATCTTTCCTGGCCATTTTTCCTAGATTCATTGTATGCCTTTTGGTTGTTAGCCTAACTTCTGAAATTCTGTTCCTTAGTTTCTTTAACTACTAGATTTATTTATTTACTGATTTATTGAGTCAACCAACATTTACATGTGCATTGATTTACCTGTTTTAATAAAGGAAAAAATCAGAAATGATATGAAAGGAAAACTTTTATATCTTACTTTATATATATTTTTAAGCAGTAGAATCGAGACTATGTATTTCTTTAATTTGGAAACTTACAGTGTTTTTTTCCCCTTTTCCTCCTCCTCTCCTCCCCCCTCTTCTTCTTCCTCCTTCTGCTCCTGCCCCCTCCTAACCTCCTCTCTTGTTTCTCTTCAGTGCTGGGGATGCAACCCAGGGTCATGTGCGCTCCAGACAAACACTCTACCTCTAAGGTCCACCTCCAGTCCTCCCGTGTTTTTAATTTAAAAAATACAGTCACATTGTCAGAGCTACTCTGAGGCCTTGCCGAGATAGGCCTGCAAACAAGAGAGAACTCCTGAGCTGTACCCACTTAGAGCTGAACAGGAGTGCCTAGTGAATGGAGGACTGCCCCACGAAAATCAAGTGTTATTGAGGAGGCCTAGAGAACCTAACCCCGCCTGGAGGACAGCATAGGGGTGGGAAGGCTTGAGTAGAGAATGTGGTCTGTGTACTATCAGACTTTGGACCCTTGGACTTGCCTATCCCCTATCCCTGGCCTCAGTTGCTTTGCTAAGTGGAGCCAGCTGTGCTGTGGGTGTATTTCGCCCCATCCTGTTGTCCCTGCCTGGCCCCTTCTTTCCCTGCCTCCCACGCCCTGGTATGACACAGGCATTTTCAGCCCTTTCCCAGGAATCTATTTAGAGCCAGCATCCTGTGCAGCTCATAAGGAGTCACAAGCCCATGATGAGATAAAGGAAGAACTTAGGATCAAATAGAATGAGCATGGACAAAGCCGAGGGGGAAAATATGCATGTTTCCATTTTTCATTTGCTTTCCCCAAACAGGATGCTCTCACACCATTTTCTATAATCTAAACAGTACGTTCCTCCTCAGCAGATTGTGAAGATGTAAAGTTGCATGAAATCTGTTCTTCCAGCATGGAGTTAGTAGCCTCCTGCTGCTCCCTCAGCTCCCTGTACTCCCACTCACAGGCTCTCTCACACCTTCTCTCATCTCCTGACCGTTTTGCGTGGACCTCCCAACTGCTCCTGGAGCACTGCCCAGCCTTGCTAAACACATGCTTAGTAAACAATTCCTGAATCAAATGGAATAGAATAAAATCATGTACATACCAGTTTGGGTGAGCATTGAAACATCTCAAGCCCAACCCTCATTTTGAAAGGCTGGAAACATTGTTTTCAGTTTTAAATGATTTTTAAATTTTTAATTGATCATTTCTAACAAAAAACCCCACAAAAATATTTGCACAATTTTCAAATAAATATTCACCCATGACATTATTTGTCTGCTTTGATAGACGATTGCGGAGGGGTGCAGATTGAGAGCATCATAAGAGCTCTATTGTAATTGCCCTCTTGTGGATGTATATGAAGGAGTGCAGGATTTGTAAGAGGGGGAAATGCTCTGAAACTCTAAAGTGGGAGGCAGATGTTAGTTTGTTTTCTGACTAGTAACACAGAAACGGGCCTCACCTTTGGCCGCTTAGATACTGAAGCAAACATCTGTGTCTGCAAAGGATTGAGGAATGGTGGGAGGAACAGTTTCTTGTTGCATTCAGTTGTTTAGGACTTATTCAGAACCCAGATGGTGTTCCAGTGCTGGAATTGGCCAGGGACAGAAAGGGAGGTGTCCAGGGTTTGTCTTCAGTCAATCAGCAATACAGTAATTCAAACAATCTTTTGATAGTAACACTGTTCAGTGACCTGCTTTGAAAGAATTCCAGTCAATCAAATGACAGTCACACATCTTGGTGGCATTTCATACCACACTTGACTTCTCAGAAGCAGTTGATGCCAGTTTTCTTCTCTGGTAGCAAAAGCAAGCCCTGGCTTCACAATGGTCCAAGGAGCCTCTAGCTGGCCAGGGAAATTGGAAAATATTCTAAAAACAAAATTAAATATTCATTTCATTTTAATTTGCATATGCCATCCAGTACTTTTTAAAGATGTCAGTACTATGGAATGACATGGTCTACCATAATATGTTCCACCTCTGAGATCTAGCTGTAAGTTCTCAGAATAAGACACTCATGGCCTGCAGTGCAATGCTGTCTGATTTTCACCTTGGCCAGCAGTGATGTTTAGCCCATACTTACATCTCTATGTAGCTGTAAAATATTGTGTACATCCAAGATGGTCTAGTGAGTTCTAGAAATTCTTGATCTTTCTCAATAAATACTTTCTCAATAAATATCTTCTTCAATAACAAATCAAGCATCCTCATTTTACAATTATATTGTGATTTTGTCATGAGGAAACTTATTTTCTAGCCTCCAGCATCTAGAAAGTAAATATACAGCAAACCATTAGGAATGTTAGAATCATTATTGGGGAGTCAAAAATGTTCTGCACGTTTACATTCTAAGCTCTCTACTTCAAAATTTCTTCCTCTTTTCCTTTGTGCTTAAGTACTGTATATTTGGTGTTGGTTACGTGGGAGTTTCTGTATGTTGTAACAGAACAGAAAATACAAAGCCAACTTAAATTTTCTTTTCCAATCCTACTGTAACTTAGATATCACTTGGCCACTTTCTTCCACCATAGAGAACAAGTGGTAGTCAAGCCCTAGAACATGGAAATTGCTTATTTAAACCATTTCTTAATATTAAAAGGAACATATTCACAAAAAATTCAAACTCTAAAGCAAATACAAAACAAGATGCGAAAATACTCTTCTTCTGTATCCTCTCCAATTCCTGAATCACATTGTCAAGAAAAACACTGCTAGCCATTTGTGGTGCTTCTTTCCAGAAGTATTCTATGCATATTATAAAGTTGTCACAAATACCCACCTACCCCTATAGCTTTTGTCCTATATCATGTCCTGAAGATTTTTATGTATGACTAAACATATATACCTTAGTCTTAAAAAATAAAGAGCAAGGGAGTATTCCATTGAGTGAGAGTATCATAATTTGTTTTTATAATCTGTTTTGGTGGTCATTTGTATTGTTTTAGGTGCTTTCTGTGGCAAGTAATGCTCTAATTAACTTTTGTGGATACTTACTTTTACACATAAGAAAATAAATCTTACAACTTCAGAGTACATTTCTAAAAGTGGAAAGAGTAATTCTGAGGTTATGTGCATATATAACAATGATTATCTCCTAATTTATCTCCAAAGCATTAACCAATGTATACACTCAGCAGCAGTGCATAAGAGTGTATTTTCAACTGTTCCCATCACTGGAAATTGGCTCATTTGTTAAGAAAAATATGCAAATACTACCTTTGGGGTTCAGGGAAGGACGTCTAATGTTTACTTTCATAAATATGTGTTTAAGCCAGGTTTCTTTATTGTTTCTAAATAAATGAGACAACCAAATTAAAAGCAGAAAAGGTTTTTAGTATTAGTATATGTGTGCTGTACAAGAGGCTCATATCCACTTTAAAGAATAGATACATATATATAACACAACTTGGTTCTTTGTTATTCCCCTTCCCCTCCCTACCCACCTCCCTCCCTCTGTCTCTAAATCCCATTCCCATTTTTGTTATTGTTGTTATTACTATTACTTCATATTGATGGCATTTATTGTTTACACTCATTGTGAGTATGTGGTATGAGTACCAGGTACATCTGAAATCTTTTTAGTTTCCCTTCCTCCCTGTCCCTTATTCTCCTAGCCCCCTTCCCATTTACGAAAGATGTATCTCCCTATTTCTTTCTATCACTCCTTTATTTTCCTCTTTATTTGTACTTTGCCTAACTCAAATGAGGGAATTCATATGGTATTTAAGCTTGTGTGTCTGGTTTTTTTCATTTAACATTATATTTTCCAGCTGTGTCCATTTTCCTACAGATGTCTTCAATGTATTCTTTATAGTCAAGTAATATTCCATTATATATAATACCACAATTTCTTTATCCAGTCATCCATTGATAGGCTGCTTCCAGGATTTAGGTGTTATGAATTACGCTGCTAAGGAGAAAAACTTTACTTTGGCACATGGTCTGAGAGGTTTCAGTTCATGACGAGTTGGACCTGTGGTAGCATAGTACATAGTGATAGAGCACATGGCAGGAGAGGCCTGTTTACCTCATGGTGCCTGAGAAGCGAAGAAAGGAAGAAGAGGTGCTAAATTTCCAATATCTGTTTCAAGGACACATCCTCAGTGACCTGTCTTCCTTCCGCTGGGCCCCATCGTACCAAGCTTTCAACACAAGGATCTCTAGAGGACATTTAAGATCCAAACTCTAGCAACATCTCTACCATGTAAACTTGATACAGTGAGGATTTTTTTTTTTCAGTTTTGGATAATTTTGTAATTTAAAAAGATTAGAGATTCAAAACACCTACCTTTAACTAGTTTTGTAATAATTTTACTTGTAGAATTAAAACCTAGAATATGAGACCATTCCTCAAAGAAGACCCTAGAAGGAAGCTTTTCAAGGTAAACCTGTGTAACTAGGGCCATCACAGTGAGGAGTGGAGTAGGACTTCAAGACCACTCACAGTGTGAGGACTGGACATCAACATACAGGAGCCCAGAGACAGCTGCAAGTTTCTTACAATGCTTCTACCTCCCCAGTGGGACATAATCTCTAGAACAAGAAATTATTTTTACAGGATGCATCCATAATGCAAGAGACAATGGTCAGGAAGTACAGTACATGCTCAGTTCTTATTTCTTCAACCCTATAGACTACTACAATCTGTGCTTCTCATTTTATGTCCTTCTGGGAAGGAGTGTCCTTCCTTTCTCTTTTCCTGAACCAGATTTGCAACTTGCCTACCTCAAGATCCATCTGCAAGTTTATGTATTTTCTTTAGAAAACCCAAGTGCCCTACTCTCAGAATCATTAGAGGAGATATCCCGGGCAAGAATTCTTGGTAAAACAACATTCAGATTCAAGGGAAAACATGTGACTCACAACAACTTAATGATTTAGTCTGGTCTGCTACCAAATAAATGTCGCTATAACATTAAGTATCTCAAATACGATTGGTGAAAGGGAAACTATGCCAGTCACGTGGTATTTGTGAAACTCAAACATGATTTTCTCATCAAGGAGAGCAGAAATAGAAGGAATAAAATTATACTCTTTATTAGGAAAGCAATATTTTAGTGTGGCTGCTGCTAAGTAGTAGTTCTGGAAGAACAATGTTTTGAGACAATTAAAAATAAGTGATTCAGTATTGATATTAGTGCAAAATTATATAAACCCAGTGAAGTGGAATTTGATGGTACCGTCATTTATTCTTTGTGATAGACTGAATTGTATCAATCTCAAAGTCATGTGTTGAAGTTAAATACTTTATACTTAATAAATCAGTGTGACTTATTTGGAGATAAGGCCTTTAAAGAAGTAATTAAGGTAAAAGGAGGTCATGTAAGTAGGCCCTAACCCAATATGACTGGTGTCCTTTTAGAGGAGATTAAGGCACAAGTAACACAGAGGTCATCTGAAGACACAGGGAGAAGACAGCCATCCATAGGCCAAGGAGAGAGGTTTCCAAATAAACCACGCCTCTGGCACAATGTTCTTTGCCTTCCAGACTCCTAAAGTATAAAAAAATGAATTTCTATTGTTTCAGCCATCAATCTGTGCTATTTTATTATGGTTGCCCTAGCAAACTAATACACCCTTGTACTCACGACTCTGGAGATAATACTTCCACAAAAAATGAAACAATATATAATTATTCCACTGTGTTGATACTAGTGATATAATAAAAAGAAATGGAAACAACATAATATCCTTTCATAGGAGAGTGGTAAACTATGGTATAGCCATCCATATAGTCTGCAGTATGATTCAGCCATGAGAGAAGTGAGGAAGTCCTCCGTGACCTGTTATGAAGTGACTTGTAAAGGCAAGAAAGAAGGGAAGAAAGAAGGAAAGAAGGAAGGAGGGAGGGAGGGAGGGAAGTAGGGAAGGAGGGAGACAGGGAAGGTGGCATAGATTGTTATAGTTTGTATCTAAATGTCCCCCTCTCAAAGCGCCATGCACTCATAGGTAGGGATTTTGAAGCTGGCTGGATCTAGGGAGCAGTACAGTGGGATTAAGAGTGCGTGGCTCTGGTTACAGCTGCCTGCCTCGCAAAGGCAGGGTTCCAAATTCATACCAGGTAACAAAAACAAACAAACAAAAGATTATGTGGCACTAACCTATTCCTCTGATTAGAATTAACATAGTTCTAGGTGTGGCTGAATGGATTTACTAAAAACAGAAGCTCCGCCCTGGGTGTGGGGGCCACCACCAGGAGGCTTGCAGCCTGGATGGAATAAAAGGGAAAGGCAGGCTTGCTTCTTATTCCTTTTGGCCTGCTGCCTTCTGCCTGCCATGAATTGCCTCTCCCTGTGATGCCCCTCTGCCATGCCACCCTGCCTTGGGACCATCCAACTATGGACTGAAGCCTCTACAAACTGTGAACCAAAGTAATTCTTTCTTCCTTTAACTTGTGAGTGTTGAGTATTTTCTCTCAGCAATGAGAAAAGTAACTAAGACACTGAGTAGTATGTTATGTTTGTTTTACAAAAAAGAAATAAAAACCATGTATACATATTTGTTCATTTTTTGTGAAAAATAAACATGAGAAGAGTAAGTTGAACATGGGAATGGTGATTGGAACGAGGGTGGGTAAAGATAATGAACTAGATATAATATGGATGAAATGTGATATCTCTAGGAATATCTGCACATTTTATATTTTTGAGTCCTATAAATGTTTTACAAATTTAAATATAAATTGAAAAGGTGGAAAGAACAAATCTTAATATTGACTATAACCAAGAATAAGAAACCTAACCACTTATCAAGTTGATAACATAAGCACACAGATAAAAAATATAAAAATAATGTGAACAGAGTGATCTGAATGGGATTTAATCTAAGAACTAAAAAGTCTTTAATAAAATCTAGAATTTAGGTTGTTAGGACTAGTATTGGAGCAATGAGAATTTTTTTATTTGTATTGAAAAATAGTCTTAAAAATGTCTTTAGATAGTTGAACAACTAATGAGTTCTCCCTGTTTAATAAGTACAATGTAACTATGGAGTGGGGAAAAGCAAGGAACACTCCTGAAATTAGAAAATGTCATTATGAACTCTGTGCCAGGAGCAATGGGAACACCTAGAATTTAGGTTTTGGTGTCTAAATATCATTTTTCCCTAAAACCAAGACTTGCTAGGCAAATGGTCACTTCTACATTTGGGAGAGTACATGGTAGCCCCAGAAATCAAAGGTGGGCCCCAAATTGGAAAAATCTCAGGAGTAGGACTGAGAGGCTCTCATGCTCACATTTGAGACACTTTGGGACTAAGAAACCTAAACCCATTATCCTCTGTAGTTAATATGCACAAATAAATGTGGTTTTTTTAACCAGATGATTATATGTCTGAATTTCTTTCTGGACTCTGTTCTGTTCCTTAGACGCATTTGCCTTTTTGAAACAAATATTGCGTTCCTCTGGATTGCTGTAACTTTGTAATGTGTCATAGAGCCAGGTGGTATAAGTTCTCCAACTTTGTTCTGCTCTTCCAAAGTGCCTTTGAGCATTCCAAGCATTCGTATAAAATTTAGTCATCTTGCCAATTTCTTCAAAAAAGATAAAAAAAAGAAAACAAAAAAAGAAGTGGCTGTGGAGCTTTGAATTAGAAATTCATTGAACCCACAGACTAATTTTGACAGAATTGGCATTGTAACTATCGAATCTTGCCATCCATGAATCTGTTTAAGTTTTCTTTAATTTTTATTAGCAATATTTTGTAGCTTTCCATAAACAAATGTTAACCATCTTTTGTCATTAAGCCCTTACTATTTCAAATTTTGATGCTATTGTAAATAGTATTTAGTATTTCAATTTTTAATTGTTGGTAGTGTACAGAAATACAATTAATTTATGCACATTGATCTTGCATCCTATAACTTTGCTAAACTTACTAATTAGTTCCAGTGACTTGTTGTACCCTTCTTAGGATTTTCTATGTAAATTATCACCTTATTTATGAATAAAGACAGTTTTACTTCTTTTTTCTCCAATTTGGATCCCACTTATTTCTTTTTCTTATTGTGTACTGCTGACCACCTCCAAAATAATGTTGACTATATGGGGGCAGTAGCCATTCTTCACAGACTCCTCATCCTAGAGGGAAAGCACTTAGTGTTTCTCTACAAACTATGACATTGGG
Organism: Heterocephalus glaber; assembly: GCF_000247695.1. Next base: position 14,752,379 of record NW_004624772.1, read on the forward strand.
CTGGGGAATTTAGCTCAGTGGTTCCACCACCTGCCTCGCAAGCACAAGGTCCCCAGTTCGATCCCCAGAACCAAAAAAAAAAAGCTAAAAACACACAAAAAAACTATGATATTAACTGTAGCTATTTTGTAGACTCTGTTGGTCAAGTTGAGGATGTTTCTTCTATTCATAGTTTTCTGAGGAATTTTAAAAAATCAGTAATGGATATTGGATTTTGTTAAATAATTTTTTCTCAATGTATTGAGATGATAGTAGATCATCTTTTATCTTTCTCTTGTCTGTTAATCAGAAAAAGTATTTCATTTTGCTTTTAAAGATATTATTTTGGACTCAAGAGTTCTAGTTTGATAGTTTTTTTTCTTTGAGTGCTTTTAAAAAATTGACAAATATAAAGTATGTACATATTTATGGTATTCAACATGATATTTGGTGTGTGGATACATTGTGGAATGGTTAAATCAGGTTATTTAACATGTATGACACCTCACTTGCTTAATTTGTGTGTGTGCATGGGTGTGTCTGTGTGTCTGTGTGAAGAGAACACTTAAACCAGCAATGGCAAATCTTTTAGAGATTCCAATGGTAATAAACAGCTCACTGAGTCATGCGAACCCATAGGTTCACCACCACTGACTTTAACTCATCAGTTTTCAAGTATACCATATATTATTATTAATTACATTTATCATCATGTACAATAGATATCTTGAAGTTATTGCTTATGTCTAAGTAAAAATTTTTATTCTTTGACCAACATACTCCCACACATACATGTACACACTCACAATTCAGGTAACCACCAATTTATCTCTGCTTTATGAGTTTAACTTTTAGATTTTTCATGTAAGTGAGATCACATAGTACTTATCTTTTTGTGCCTGGCGTATTTTACTTAATGTGCTTTCTTCCAGGTTTGCCCACATTGTTGCAAATGAGATTTTCTTCTTTTTAAATCCTCTATAGTACTTCATTATGAGTATATGGTACATTTTCATCATCCAATTTATTTGTTAATGACACTTAGGTTGATTCCTCTTGTAAATATAACTGCAATGAACATGGGAGTGCATCCATTTCCTTTGTATACTGACTCCAAACCTTTTGAGTAATACTTGAAGGATTGCTAGATTATAGGATAATTTTATTTTTAGGGGTTTTTTTTGTGTTTTTTTTTTTGTACTGGGGATTGAACTTGGGACCTTGCGCTTGCGAGGCAGGTGGCAGAACCATTGAGCTAAATCCCCGGTCCTATTTTTAGTTTTTTGAGGAGTGTCTACACAGTTTTTCATAATGGTTATACTAATTTACATTCCCATCAGCAGTGTACAAATGATCTGTTTTCTTCATGTTTAGCTTTCTCACAACACTTCTCATTTATCTTTTTTTTTTTTTTTTTTTTTTTTGGTACTGGGGATTGAACTCAGGACCTTGTGCTTGCGAGGCAGGCGGTGGAACCACAGAGCTAAATCCCTGGCCCCTCATTTATCTTTTTGATAATAATCATTCTAACAGATGAGAGGTTATATGTCACTGAGGTTTTAATTTACATTTATCCAGTGATTAGTGATGTTGAGCACTTTTTGTGTTTCTGTTGCCCATTTGTATGTATTCTTTTGAAAAGTATCTTTCAAGTCCTTTGCCTATTTTTAATTGAATTATTTTTTCTTTTTTATAGAGTGGGTTGAGTTTCTTATATATTATGGATATTAACCCCTTATCATGTCTTCCACGGTTGGATAGCCAGTTTTACTAGCACCATTTATTGAATAGAGTATCCTTTCTCTGTTATTTATTTTTGCCATCTTTGTCAAAAATCAATGGACCATAAATGGATAGATTTCTTTCTGGGCTTTCATTGTTACATAGGTCTATATGTCTGTTTTTATGCCACTATGATGCCATTTTAAATATCATAAATTAGTATTGGATTTTAAATCAGGTAATATGGTAGCCATAGCGTTGTTCTTTTTAATCAATATTGCTTTGACACCTCAGGGCCTTTTGTGGTCCCAAATTTTACAAGATTCTTTCCCATATTTCTGTAAAAATAAAATCCTTGGACTTTTGTGATGGATTGCATTGAAGCTGCAAGTTGCTTTGGCTAGTATATTATAAGCATTTTTAACAATATCAATTCTTCTAGCCCAGGAAAATGGGATACCTTTCCATTTATTTGTGTCCTCTTCAATTCCTTTCATCAATATGGTATAGTTTTCTGTGTACATTCTTGGTTAATATTATTCAAATATTTCATAGTTATTATAAACGAGATTATTTTCTTTATTGTTTTGAAGTAGTTCATTGTTAGTGTATAGAGTTGCAACTGATCTGTTTTTTGAGGGGAGGGCGTCCTTCAAGGACATTATTTTCTATTCCTCAGCTCTGAAGAATATGGGGCAGTGAAGCTGGCATCCACTCTGTCTTTGACAGCTAGGATTCTTTTAAAGATTCAAATATTTTATTAGTATGGTTGTGATACATAATAATTATATTCATTTGGGTAAAAGTATATATATATATATATATATATATGTATTCCATATCTTAGTCATTTTTGATCTCCCTTTCCCCCTACTCTCATCTCTCCTCCCTTTCCCAAACTCTTTTCCTCATCTCCAAAAAGTATACCTCCCTGTTTCTTATAACCTCTCCTTGATTTTGCTCTTTAAATTATTTCTATTTTGCATTTCTCATATAAGACAAACCATCCAATATTTAGCCTTCTGTGTCTGATCTATTCCACTTAACATAATCGTCTCAAGATCCATCCCTTTTCCTACAAATGACTCAAGTTTATTCTTCTTTATGGCTGGGATATATAAATTTTCTTCATTCATCTGGTGATGGGCATCTAGGCTGTTTCTATAATTTAGCTATTGTGATTAGCACTTCTATAAACATATATCATATCATGTATATATCACTATAATATGATAAGTTTAACTTTTGAAACAATACCCAGGAGAGATATACCTGAATGAAATGGAATTTCTACTTTTAGTTTTTTTGAGAACTCTCAAAACTGATTTTCCTAGTGGTTATACTTGGTTTGTATTTCCAGGAACAATGTAGAAAGATTCTTTTCCTTCTGCAACCTAGCCAGCATTTGTTGTTTGAGTCCTTGATAATATCTTTTCTTGATGAAGTTAGATGGAATATCAGTGTTGTTTTAATTTTCATTTTTCTAATATCTAAAGATGCTGAACATTTTCCCATGTACTTATTGGGCATTTGTACTTCTTTTGTGACATATTCACTCAACTGTCATTTTTATTGCATCTTGTGTTTGAGGCTCTACTTTTTTTGATTTCTTTATGTAGTCTAGACAGTACTCCTCTGAGAAGTCCAGTCACATTGACTTACTTGGGCTCTAGTTCTATCTTCTTACCTCAGTGGACACTGGAGTCTACCTGAATTTTCTTTTCTGTGTGGCTGGAAATTCCACCAAAGCGTAAGATGGGCAATTTTAAGGTTTATCTCACTTGTTTCCATTTCTCAGAGAGCACTGTTTCTATTGCTCATTTTCAGGATCTTGATAACTATTATTTAATATATTTGTCCAAGTATTTTAGTTGTTTTACACAAGAAGTTAAATCTATGTTACTCCACCTTAGCCAGATGCAGAAGTGCCATGAGACTGTTTTTACGCATTTTAAAACATCCTCTTTGACAGGCTCCCACTGAAGTTCCCTAACTATTCAAGTCTTCTTCAAGATAATAATTTTTGTTTATGTTAGTCCTCTGGCTAAAAAGTTGAATATGCTTTCCTCCATTCTGTATTATTTTAACACACATTTTACACCATGTGATGTTTTGATGAACACACTGCATAATATGATAAAGCCACTTATTTTATTTTTATTTTTATTTTGGTGATAAAGATTGAACCCAGGACCTCATTCATGCTATACACAAGCTCTGCCTCTGAGCTACTCTTCCAGCTCCAAGACAATATACAATTAAAGTATGGCATGTACTTTAGGTAAGCATGGAAAATACATAAAGACGGACCTTTCCTGACATTTTAAAAAGTGAAATTAATTGGTCAGATTTGAAGGTAGATTTCATTTTGTATAAGTCAGTATTCACTATTGCTTTTGTGGAATCTTCACTATTGCTTCACTATTGCTTCTCATCAAACTCTTGGCTTAATTTCTGAAATTCTACTTTATGGCCTTAGCTTTTCCAGTGTGCAACAGTGGCATGCAACATTGCTTCTGTTTATCTATCTCTGAAATTTTAGTCTCTTTTTATAGATATGGAAATGAACTCAGGAAAATTAAATAAGATGCTTAAGATCCCACAGCTAGTAACTGGTACTGGAATTCTAGATCCAGGTCTGTTTGATTCCAAAGCTTAAATTCCTTGTCTCACTTTGTCCTCCGTTATGAAACATAATAAAGCTTAATGATTCCTTGAAAGAAACACTTCCCCTTTTCAGTTTTTCATTTCTTAAAGAAGAGAGCAAAAAGAAAGTCATTTAAGGGGCCAGGGATTTAGCTCAGTGGTTCCACCACCTGCCTCACAAGCTCAAGGTTCGATCCGTGGTACCAAAAAAAAAAAAGAAAAAGAAAGAAAGAAAGAAAGAAAGAAAGAGTCATTTAAGACAAGACAGTCCAATATTCATCAGAGTTGGTAATTATGCACGTAAAGTTTTCTGAATTTACCCAGGAATCAGATTGAGTGATACGGTATGACTGTATCATACCTGAAGACCAGGAATAAATTGCATTCAATAAACAAACACAATAAGCTAACAATATGCCAAAACCTTTTAAAAAATGACCTTTTCAAGTTTCTATCAGTAGAAATGTTTACTCCTCAAGCTCATCCCAGTTATTTTGGTCATGACCGAAAGCTTATTTGAGTTGGGGACTTTGTCGAACTATGGAAGAGCTTCTCTTAGGAATGGTCTAAACTACAGGAAAAATCAAGTTTTGATCTCACATGGCTTTCCTAAAAATGCTGTGGTATAGGCTGAAAAGACATGTCTCCTGAAAAATGGAGAATAAAATTATATACTGAGCTCACAATGGTCCATTCTCATTTCCCACATGTGGCTCCTCCATGACCAGAAAGCCAGATTTCACATTATGTGGGGGTTGGGTTTGTGCCTGGAGGCCATGGACAGGGGACCTGTCATCGGAGGAAGTCAAGAACAGGAGCCCAGAAAACAAGAGGGAAAAAAGCCTGAATTCATGGACAAGGCCCAGAGTTTATCTGAACCGCCTTCAGTCTCAGGCGAGGTTTAGCATCAGGTCATTGGTGCCTATCACTATGGCAAAGAAGAATTATTTTTATTAAGCATTTTGTGTTTATGCAAGAGTTTTCAGTCATTAATCATTTAACTCTTGTGCCTCATGAGACTCCTGTAAATGGGAAAGAAATAACATAATCCTTATTTTACAGTCAGAGATACAGAAGTAATGTTGCTTGGCACTATTACACACTGAAAGAGCTAAAGGTATACATTAGAATTTGGGGAACAAAGCCAGGAGTTTGAAGAGTTTTTGTTCCACCACAGAAATGAGGTTTTCTGTTTTTACGCAAAATGGACTTGCTTATTTTTCATTTTGAAAGCATAGATCCTGAAGTGTACGGAAGAAAAAAACAGACTTCTTACATACAGTCTGCAAGTTCTGCCGAGTTCCTATGTAGCTTTTGAAATCCCAAGTTTTCATGTAAGCAGTAGAGCTTGTAAGGCACTGTCGATCTTGTTCTGTAATAGAGGAGAGAATATGAGTAAAAACATTCAGTGTGGTTGTGAGTACAGTGGAGCTCTGAGAGGGCTACATAGAGATTTTGCTGCCTGGAATTAATCTGGTGGGCTACCTGGAGGGAGTATGTTTTAAATTTCAATTAAAAACAAACACAAAACAAGACTTCAAAGATTCTTCATCAGAGATGCTTCAAAATATATTCCGCATTTCTTTCTATGGAGTATAAACATCACACAAAAATTCATAAATGTTACAATAAGGAGGAATTTCCAGTAGGCTCCATGAGGGCACATTTTACAGTAATAGGAAATGAAGAAAAGTTTCTTGACAGTGAGATCTTTGAGATCTGTTAACTGGAGGTAGTTCCAGGGCACATGGGATAGAGTTGCATGGGGAAGAATCAGTGAAAATCACTTGAATGAGACTAGAAAAGAACAAAAAGACCTCCTTGGGAATCAGCATGGCCTCTGATGGGACCAGGAATACAGAAAGGGTTGGGACTAATTAACTTCCTTTGATATAAAGCAGACCTTAGATTCAAATCCATGTAGAGCTATGTGACTGAAAGTCTCAGGCTCCTTATTTGTAAAATGATATTTAAAAAGTCTATATGTAGATGAGGAAAATTATACAAAGTTTGACAAGTGCTGAGATGGTACATGACTCCAGGCACATGTACAGGAGCTTATATGGAGTCTGAAGCTTATGCAATTTTGAAGGCCTTCTTTAAGAAAAAAATGAACAATTCTGGTTATAAAATTAATAAATACTTATTTTGAAAAAAGAAATCACAATAAATAATTAATTTTAAACAACCATAAAAACAGCACACATATCACAAAAGCCAGGAAAAATGGCATGATATTCTTATTTGTTAATGCTTCTATTTTACACACACACATACATGTATGCAGAGGTATACATATGCTGTACCTTGTGATGGCTTCTTCACTTAATAATTTTATAACATCATACTGTATAAAAGTAAAAGAAATATATTTTAACTTTCCTCTAGTATGGGTATCAAAATTAGGTTTTTATTGTTGAAATGTTAGGAAAAAGTTTTTCAGCATCACAACTTGTAGCTTGAAATACCATTCATGCAAAATTTTACAATTGTTATTAAATTTAGGAAAACATTTTCAAGGTTTTACATCTAAGAGTTGTAACATCTAGATAACTTTTCTCGGACTAGCTTCTGGCTCTGTAAATTTCAGATCTTGTTTCTCCTCCACTATCCCCCTAATTTCAAAATTAGGTATTGTAGGATGCATTCCCATTCCAGCATGATATATCTTGGTCACTTAAGTCACTGGGTAACCAGTCAACAGTTAAGTATATTTCTGGAATCCATTCATATAATTGCTTTGTTACCAAACAACTTTATGGGGAAGTGTCATGAACCCAATAATACATTCCACTCCACTCAAGCTAAGTGTATCTTCAACCCAGTTCCATGCCATGCCACACAGGGGGAAATGTGACAGAGGGGAAATTTAAGACAGTTTTAAGTAGTGGTGTTAAGTAATTTTATAAACTATACCAAAAAACATATAACCATGATAGAGCCCCTTTCTGAGACTTGGAAAGGACTCATGCCATGAGCTTGAAGGTCAACTGCCTCTACATGTCAGATCAGTATGCTGAACAATTCTTCGTCACTACACTGGCAATTCCTGCTCAAAGTGACCAAGATGATGCTGGAGATTGGGATCATAAATTCAGGAATCCTCCCTTTCTCTAGACACAGAGATATGAGGTATATCTCCTTCAGCAGTGCTGATTCTAAGTTAAATTGAGTTGTGAAAATCTGATGTTAACTATGGAAAAGAAACTGTTCTTTTTTACATTTTGCTGTTTTCTTGCATCAACATTAACAGGTTATATTTAAGTTCAAAATTCCCCTTGAGGTTGCTGTGATTTACCTCGCTCTGAATTCTATCATCTTTCAGAAAATCTCGTCTAGGAGTATTGCTATCCTACTCCCAAAAATTAAGATGGTAGAGCTGAGCTAGTAAGTTTGTTCCACCTGCCTCAGGGCCACTCCCTGTGCTCCTCCTGGGCAGAGATAGTTTAGAGGCCAGTGAGGTAGCCACTGGGAGACAGGGCCTAACAGTGTGGTGATGGCCATTCCCGAAATGCAACCCCCTCAGAAACATGCTGCCCCTGTTCTTGGAAAATGGGTAAAACAAATAAAGCTGCTGCCTATTTGGAACATACACTAGCTCCTTCTACATCTGCAGGACATTTAGCTTCTTGCATCTGGTAGTGTTTGTGCAAATATAATTCCATATTCACTAATAATTCCTGGGGCTACCCCCCCCCCTTGGGTAACCTTGTTAATATTCTCTCAAGGCCTGGTGTGAACGCCTCATAGCATTTTGATTAGAATTCAATCTTGTGTTTTTCCCCCCTCTCTGTCTCTTTCTCCCTCTCTCCTCTCATGCTTTTCTGGCCCCTGGTTTCCTGGCCACCCACATCAGGAGACATTCTCCCTCCCTTCTACTCTCCATTCTCAGTTTCATGGAATTTCCTTGTGTCAAAGCCAAAGTGTGATTGACATATTTTCCCCCTCTTAAGAGCAGTCATCTCAGTGTTTGATTTAACCATCTCCTTATGGGGCTCATACAGTCATTACATGGGTGAAAGAGACCTCCTGATCACCCTTATTCTTGTGCAGCAGCTAAGCCCCATGCAGCTCAGCATTTTCATAGACTTTTAAATTGCTCCTCTCCTTTTTATTTACTACATTTTGGTGGGGGTGGGTGCTGGTGGCACTAGCAAATATCTCCTGGTAAGTTGTACCTTGAGGTTGAAAGAATTTTAGTTATCCACAAGCGGTTGGACCAGCTGCCTCCTGCCAGTGCCCTCTACTGCCAGGAAAGTCATTTGCTGCAATAGAGACCCAAGGAGAGTAGAAACAGAATGAGTTCTCTAGTTTTGAATTCACCAGCTCTAAGCAAGTTGTGTTCCTTTGGTTCCTTGGTCTTCTTGGCCTGTCTATCTTCTCTCAGGAGAAGAAAATAGAAAATAAAAATAAAAACAAAAGAGAGCACTAGCATGAGGAATTATATTTAAACCCAGGAATTTCTTGCCAATAAAGGCTCTTAATGGTGAAGTAAGTAATTCTGGAATGTGTGAACTCTCAGGGTCTTCAAAACAGACTGTCTTATCATTGAATTATTGTGGGTTCTGAGGGCTTCTGTCTGCCCGGAGGGAGTAAACTGGATGACCTTGGAAGGTTACTTGCAGCTTTTCGATTCAGCAGCAATGCCCTCTTTCCTGTGAAGGGCCACACTTCTCACAGGATTGGAGCAGACTGTTTTAAGGGAATCACTCTTTCCAGAAGTAGCCTGAATCGCATCACACTGTTTTCCAGTAATGAATCACATCTTCTGCTGTGGAATAATATGCTGCCTACTCAGAGCTCCCCATTGCAGGTAGCTCTAGTGTATAGTGTAATAATTATCTTCTTAAGGAGGACTTCCCCCACCCCACCACCACCAATCTCATTGATTCAGAGAAAAATAAAGTGCTACAAGATAAGAAGTTTGGATTTTGCAGTATCAAAATTTTTTTTCCTGCTGAAATTTCAGCAATAGAGGTAGGTTTAATAAAAATCTGGAAGTTTATAACTATTAAACCTTAATTCATTGTGTAAAACCAGCATTGACTGATATTTCACTTTTAATCAGGTTAACAAAGAAATATGATCACTGAAATACTCTTACTAACATAGTATAACATAAATACTTTCTCCTCACCATTGACATCCATGTTATGATAAACAAAGCATTAAGGCAATCAAGCAAGCATGTGTTCCTATACTGATGGAAACAGTTTTAGGTGTCTTAAAAATTGTGTATGTATGTATAATGATCAAATCAGGATAATTAACAATTCCCTCTCCTTAAAACATTTATCATTATGCTGGGGACATTTGAGCTGTTTTCTTCTGGTTCTTTATAAGTTATAAACTACTGTATTTTGGTACCAGCTGACTTTCCTCTTTCCTTGCCTTCTCTCCTTCCTATTCTCTAGTAATTACTACTCTACTTTCTATGTGACATTTTTAGCTTCCACATATAAGTGAAAGCATGAAGTATTTGCCTTTCTGAGTCTGTCTTATTTCTCTTAACATAATGTCCTCCAGTTTCATCTATGTAGCAAAAAAAGATAGGATTTCATTATTTTTATGATTAAATAACTTTTCAACATGTATGCATTTCACATTTTTTCATTCATTCATGTGCTGATGGACACATCAGTGGATTCCACACCTTGGCTATTGTGAATAGCACTGCAATAAATATGGGAGTTCAGGTATCTCTGATATGATTTATTTTCCTTTGAATAAACGCCCAATAATGAGATAACTGGTGTATGGTAGTTCTATTTTCACTTTTAAAAGAAACCTTACTGTTTTCCAAAATGTTTATACTAATTCAAATTCTTGCCAAGAATGTAAAAGAGTTCTTTGTTCGCAATAAACTGTGCTTTTAATTGGTGTTATATCTCATTGCCTTCGGGAAACGGGGCTCTAGAAGAAAGATCAATTAAAGCCACTATATAAATACCCAATACTCTCCCTTTGTCCAAGAATGGAGGCAGGCAGAATCTTTTGTTCCTCAGAGCACAGTCAAGAATAGACTGTAACAGTTAATATTATTTTTTGTTGGCACAGGTTCAGATATAACCAAAAAAGAAGTATACACCAAAATCATCTCCAGTTGGCAACAACACATCCTGATGGAGTCTGCTCTAGACTACATCTTTTTTTCCCAGCTGCTGCAGAAAATCTTTCCACCCAACATCCATTTTCTTCCCCTTTAGTTACAGAAATGCAGTTTTATTTGAGATAGTGATGAAACACCATAAAAGGATATTTTCCCCATCTTCTTTTGAAGGTAGGAATGGTCTGTTCACAAGACTAAGTTCTGGCTAATACAACAGAAATGGATTTCAGAGAAGGCTGCTTATAGGAGCTGATACAGCTGTGAGTCCCTTCTTTTTGACCTTCTCACTGCCTGGAATGAAGATGTGATAAAAGGGCTTACAGCAATCAGATTGAAACATGAGGTGGTTTTGAGGCTGGAAGCAGAGGCTAAGAACAACAGAACAGAAATAAGAACAGAAAGAAGAAGATGGAGTCCCTGACTACCTGGGAAAACCACCACAGTATCCTTGGACTAGTTGGTTCTGGTCCTCTCTGTGTGTTTAAGTCACTGTAATCTTGGGTTTTCTGTACTCTGTAAGCACATCTAATTATGGGACAGCAGCCGTGACTGCCTCCCTCATTGTTGTATATGGCAGAGTCCAGTTTCTCTCCACCGTGTGGCAAAGCTGCCTGGCATGTGTAGACCACTCCGAGACTTAGCTCAAGAGAACCAGGCCCCAGAGGGAAATTATTCTTCCCTTACTCATTTTTTTCATCTCCTGACCCAAAAGCTGCCTCTTTTCTAGATAATTGAGAGTTATTATGGTTATTCATTCAGACCCTACCCTCTGTCCACAGGGGTGTGGCCTCTCCTGATGCTGCTAATGAGAAGCACGTAAGGTCAAGTTTCAGCCACAGTTCATTTCCTTCATATCTGAAAAAAATGGGGACATTTTAAAATAAACATAAACCACATACGGTTTTAAAATATACTCTCATGTATTAGTTTTGGAATCCCCATCAGAGTGCTTCTTAAATTTTATTTTTGACTCATCTTACTCATATATATATATATATATATATATATATACACACACCTTTCATAGTCAGCAACATCTGAATACAAACTCAGAGATGTACACACAGACTCATGCATGATTTCACATACCTACACACAGATCTTTCTTTCCTTTTTTTTTTGAGACAGGGTCTCACTCTGTAGCTCAGTGGGCCTTGAACTCATGGCAGTTCTCCTGGCTCATCCTCCCAAGTGCTCAGATTACAGGCATGTACCTTCATGCCCGAGACCAGATTTTTTATATATACTCCCACATCAAGATGTATACCCTTGAGCATATACTCCAGCACATTGATTCACAAGCTCAAAGGAATACAAATTGAAGATTACTGAATAGGAAATACAAGAGGTACCATAGATGTAACAGTTGGAGAGACTAGACAGGTAGATTATAAACAATCAAAGCATGGTACTCAATTTTAATGGTGTTGCCATAGTGCGAATTTTCTATATGCTCCAGGATTAGATTCCACAGAGGCTGATTAGGGAAGCTGACTTAGAGCACAGCCTAGTGCTACTGCTAAGCCAGCCTTTCCAAACTGGCTGTGTCACTGGCCGCTTCATGATAGCAGGACTACTTCGAGCTATCTTGAACTCCTTGGTGTTAGCAAGAAAGTGTAATCTTGTCTCCCAGCCAGGTACCTGGGTACTGGTACCTCATGCTAGGTACACAGTAAGATTTTGAAATATGACTGAATGATGAATATTAATATTCTCCGCACAGACAACACAAAAGGCTATCTGATCCCCACTTGGTACGTGTAAAGAAGAGAGAGAAAGCAAACCAAGTGTCTACTTGTTTTCTGGAAAGCGTCAGTTGAAGGCAGGCAGTGGGAAGGGGAGCTGCAGCAGAGATAAGAGGCTTCAGAGGTGACATCTCACCCTCTGCCCAGCACTGGCTTTGCTCTCATAGCACTGACACTGGAAAGATGATTGGTAGATGGTGTCCAAGAACCAAGACATCTACTGCTCCCCAGAGAGGCTCCTCTAGAGACAGACAGACCAAGACTTTTGTTTGGACAACTTCTCCTTTTGTTATTTCTTTTTCCATTTCCATCTTATTCTTCAACTCTTCCTCTCCTTTCCCATGTTTGAACTTCTCAAATACTTGTACGTGCTAACCACACCCTGGTCCTCCTGTTGGGTGGCAAGTCACACACATTTAGGGCTTTTCATTTTCCTTTATGGACCAGTATCTCCAGGATATTTAATCTTTTTGGTGGATCTCTCCTGAATTCTACCCAATTTTAAAATAAGGTAAATTTTCTGCCCCTGTGGATTGAAAAGCATGCTATTGCAAACCTATACAGAGATCCAGCTTACAGAGGGCACTTGTCCCTGTGTCTTAAACTCTACAGTCTCAGTTGTCTTAAGTAGGGCAGCCTTTAAAAGGCCAGAAAGTAAGAAAAGGGAGAAAAGGTTGGTTTCAAGAGCTGGAGGCCACGGTGATTGTGGGGTTTGTTTGGGGTTTTTTTGGAACCAGGGATCGAACTCAGGTCCTTGCACTTGCGCAGCAGGCGGCAAAACCACTGAGCTAAATCCCCGGCCCTGTGGGGTTTGTTTTTAAACTTTATTAATGATTGGTGTAGGTGATAGTTGTATCTGGGTCAGGATTCAAAAATAAGAAAATATGTACAATGATCAGAAATCATCGTTCCTAACCCTATCACCCAGCTCACCTGACTCTGAAGAAACAACCAGTTGTCTCTACACATAGTCCAGTGATAGCTAATGCATATGCATATGCAAGTGTGTGTACATGTTATCTTCTACCTTCATTTTTACACAAATGGTCATTGCATGGACTTTGCTTTCTTCTGGTTTTTATCTTAGCAATATATCTTTTTTTTATTCTTAAGTTCTTTTATTGGTACATTTTAGGTATACAATTGGTTTACATTTATCATTGGGTGCTTGTACCTGTACGTGATGTATCTTGGTTCTTATTTTTTCCCCATTACCTGTGTGTCCTTCACCCCCTCTACCCTTCCCTATTTATATAGATTTCATTTCCATTTTTTTTCTTTTCTCATAATTTTCCCTTTCTCTTCTTTTCTTTTGCCTTCCCCTCCCATCACCCCTACCTCTTTGGACCTTTCTTCCTATTTCAAATTATCAATTATTCATTTTAATCATTTTAACTCCTATTTACACTTTCAGTTTCTCACACTAGAGAAACTATTC
>NW_004624772.1:14766865-14830504 GCF_000247695.1 Heterocephalus glaber
TTTTAATATTTAGATCTTTAATCCACTTCAATTTTAGTTTAGTGCATGGTGATAGATATGGGTCTAGTTTTAATCTTTGGCAGGTTGAAATCCAGTTTTTCAACTTGGTCTGCTTTTTCATTTGTTTATTTATGTGAGTCTCAGTTGCATTTTTTGTATTTCATTTTCATAATTTGTGCCCATTTCTTGGCTGATTTCTTTTTCACTATTGTAAAATTTGGATCTTCATTCATTTCTTCTAAGCAACTGTGTATGTGCATATGTATATACTTTTGCTTTTTGCTGATTAATTTTGTAGTCACCATTTCAAGGCACATATTTGAAATCGTTTCTACTCTATGTTTCTCCAAATCTTCTTGGCCGACGTCTCAGCCCTGCTGTAATACTTTGGGCTGGGTGAATCTTAGTTCTTGGGATAAGGTAAGGGGAGAGGTCTTGTGCATTGTAGGGGTTTGTGACAGTGTCCCTGCTCTCTACCTACTGGATGCCAGTGAATATGTCCATCTCCAGTTGTGACAATGACATTGCTACATTGCCCCTTTACAATGGGGAAGGGTGCTCATCGCCCCTGACTAAGAACCACTATTCTAGTCCATAATCTAGGGAAGATATTCATTATTTTCACCCGCTCCCAACTCACTGCTCTACAACACAATTATGTCTCATTGTAAGACGGGAAATAGCTAAAGGCTAATGTTCTCTTCTGAGAAAAAATTGTAGCCTAGAAGTTACCACTGTTAAATAAAATTTATAGGAAGGCGCTGGTTCAGACTGAGCTTCTGCACGAGACCCACAGATCAAACCAAACTGGAGTCACCCATGCTAAAGTTCCAAACCACAGAGTGAAGCAAAGTCATTCATGTGACTTTCTGAGAAATTAGGAGAGTGACAGATAATAGCCAAATCCCAAAGCACCAGCTTTTTCTAGCGTCACGAGGAAGTCTCCATTGCTTCAAACTTTACAAGGACAGTACCCATTGGGTTTCTTCTTCTTTTTCTTCTCCTTCTCCTTCCCCTTCCCCTTCCCCTTCCTCTTCCTCTCTCCCTCCTCCTCCTCCTTTCTTCTTTCTTCTTCTTTTTTTCCTGCTTTCCCAGCCCTTTTCTCTCTATGAAGCCAATCTCCTCTGCTAAGCTCACCTGAACATTTGGTGCTGTCCGATTCTAAACCTGAAAATAAAAGCCATTTTAGAGCTTTAAGTTAATTTTGTTGTCATTTCATCTTTTGACACTATGAAAATAATGGTTATTCTTAGTTTATATCACTCTACATGTGGGAATCAGGTACAGGAACCAATTGTATGAGTTTGAAAATTAAATAGAATGAGCCAGGCCGACTGCATTGCTTCTGTATCTCACCACTTAGATCTTACTTCCGCAGTGTTGCAGTGTGTTCACTAGCTGGCTGACATGTGATCACTGACTTCTCAGCTGGCTCAAATCATAGTATCTCAGGCTAGAAGCAGTGCCACTGTACTCTTTAGGACATGACATTATGTCTACCCCCCTTTCATACTCTCAGCAATGTCAGGCCACTTTTGCATTTTCTACAGTATTTACTCCTTTGCAATGTGCAGGTCAAGTGTTCAGTAAAAGTAGTACTTTGCTAACCTAATTCCTTTAGCCTGATGTCCTCTGAGGCCTTAAGGGGAAACATTGTAATATAGGGCAGAATACTTAGGGTTAAGAGTCAAAATGCCTAAATACATATCTTACCTAAGAGTCATTAAGTTAGTAGCTCTATGTATAATTACCTAATCTCCATGAATGATATTTGCAAAATGGCAATAAATGTGTTATAGGTTGCAGTGGAGATTGGATGAGATCACATATACAGTGCGACAAGCACAAAGCAATATTGTAACACATTTTAAACTCTCAGTTAAAACTCTAAGAAACTGAAAACAAGATAAACTTTTATCTTCATGTAAAAAATGTTCTTTATCAAATGACTAGATTTATATCAGATATTTCTGTAAGAAACATCCATTCTTATTTCTTATTTTTCAGAGAAAGATACTTGGAGGTCTAAATGGTTTGGACCTTCTGCTTAAATCAGTCAGCTTCATGAGTGATTCTTCTATGGAATTCAAAATTGACTGTTGATTAACTTATGATGCAGAAAAGCAAAATTTGTTCTTGCTTGTATTCTCTATGAAAGAAATCAAAGTTTAACAATAGTGTTATAGGGAAACATTTAGTTGAGCTTGCTTATTTTACAATTTGGAATGCCACACACATATAGCAAAGTACACACATGTACTGCATAATAAATAACTGCCCAGAAAATATTAGGTAACCTGCGCTCAGGTCAAGAAATATATAACCAGCCCCCAAGAACAGGGTGTCCCTTTCTGATCACAATCCTTTCTCTCTTTGTATTTCTTTATAGTTTTACTACCTACAAATATGTTCCTTACTAATATAGTTAAAATATTTTTCTGTCTTATGTTTAAACTTTACATTAATATAATGATATGATATTCTTTTGTGCCTGGCTTCTTTTAAGTCAGTCAGTTTTATCTATGTATTGCTTTATAATAATCCACTGTAGAAATGAAAAACAATTCACATATATATCCATTCTACTATTCATAGATGAATAGGTTATTTTTAACTTTGAACAGTATGACCTAGGTTGCTGTGAACATGGGTTGCTGTCAACAAGAGCAAGCTTCTCTAGCTTAAATACCTAGGAGAATTTTAGAATACTATATGAGGTACGAGCAACTGCAAATTTAAACATTTTTCCAGAGGTTACATTAATTTACGTGCCTACTACTAGAGCATAAGAGCTCCTGGGGTGACACATCATTGCTCTACCTGACACTCTCAGACTTTCACATTTCTTTTTGCATTACTAGAAAGAGAACTGAGGGCCTATGCAGTGAGCTACATTCTCAGCCCTTTTTAATTTTTGATCTTGATACAGGATCTGGCTAAGTCCCTAAGTCACCCAGGCTAGGTTTGAACTTGGAATCCTCCTGCCTTATCCTCCCAGAGTGTTGGGATTACATGCATGTTCTGCCAGTCCTGGCTAGCCTTACTCATTTCTATGAACTCGATGAGTCTTTGGTGGAATTTCAATGTGGTTTTAATTCATATTTCCTTAGAGTTGAGAACCTGAAAATGTATTAGTTTGTCAATGAAGGTTTTCTTCTTTGTGAATGACCTCTTAAAGTTTTAATTAATTTATTTATTTTTGTTAAGTCTTTTTGGCTGTCATTGGTGGTGGCATTTATTCCTTTTTATATTCTGGATACTATTCAAGTGTCAGTTAAATGAGCTGCAAAAATCTCCCCCAATTCTTTAATTTATTCCTTCCCTTTCTTTATCATTTCTGTTGTTAACAGAGTTCTAAATTTTAATGTAGTCAATTTACCAATATTTCTCATTATGGCTAGTGCTTTTGTGTAATGGTTAATAAAGAATTTTTTATGGAAGTTGGAAAGATTTTCTCTTATATTACTTTCAGAAACTTTAAATTTTTGCCTTTTACATTCAGGCTTATAAATTGACTTTTGGGTATCCTTTGAGGTAATGATGGGTTTCATTTCTCCCTTTCCTCACCATCATATTTGTAGCGAATGGTCCCAGAACCATTTATGAAAAGATGTACCTAAAATTTTTCTTCCCAAAGGCAAGTTTCTCTATACAAATGAGACTGTTACTGGGTTCTCTTTTATGTGCCATTGGGCTATTTATTGAATCCTGCTTTGGTAGCATTTCTTAATTATTGTAGTAATTAATAATAAGCCTTGAAATCCAATGGAGAATTCATCTTCTTTGTTCTTTGTGGGTGTCTTTCTTGGTTCTTGGCTTTTAACCATTGATTATTGATTGTAGAATCAGTTTTTAGGATCCACATGCAGACAAGCATGTGTACATCTATTTATATACATATGTGAAAATCTGTTTGGAATTTAATTAAACCTGTAAGACAGTTTGTGATATCCGATATCTTAATAGTTTTCCATTTATTTGGGCTTCTTTAATGTTTCTCGATAAAATGCTATAATTTCCTTCAGAATTCTTACTCATCTTTTGTTAGATGTTACACTTAGGTAGTTAATATGTGAAGTGTTATTGAAAATGATATCCCTTTTATATAACTTTTAAAAATTGCATTTGGCTGGCATATAGAAGTAAATATATATTTTTGTGTATCAATTTTGAATTCAGCAACTGTTAAATTCTTATTAAATTTAATTATATATCTATAATAATTTTGGTTTTTTCTATAGCTACAATCATGTTTCTCCTAATAGTGAAATTTTTTTAAAAGAATTTTTACCCTATAACTTCTTTTTCTTATCTTTTTGTACTTGTTAAAAACTCTAATGAAATGTTAAAAGGAATCAGGAGATAGGAGATAGTGGACATCATTGCTTATTACCGCAAAGGAGAAGCTATTAAGATATTACCATTTCATATGACATTTGAGGTTTGTTTCCTGGTTGCACTAAAAACTTTTCTATCATGAGTAAATGCTGAGTATTTTCAAAAATCTTTCATGCATCTGTTGAGTTCATCACCTAATTTTTTCCTTGGTCCTTTATATAAATTACATCAATGGACTATTTTAAATGCTAAGTCAATCTTGGATTCTAGTGACAAACCGAAACTGGTCATTATGTAGTGCTTATTTAATATATTGTTAGATTCTCTTTGTTAATATTTGCTTTAGATTTTCATAACTATATTCAGAACTGAGATTGGCTTGCGTCTTTCCTCCTCCTCTTTCTCTTTCTGTTCCTCCTCCTCCTTTTTTTGTGGTACTTGGGATTGAACCCAGGGATTTTACATTCAACTACATCCCTAACCCTTTTTATTTTTTATTTCCAAGCAAAGTCTCACTGAATCACTAAATTGCGCAGGCCGAGCTTAAACTTTCAATCCTCCTGCCTCACCCTCATGGAGCACTAGAAATATAGACATGCCACCGCGCTTTGCATGTGTTTTTCTTTCTTGTTTTGGCTTTTATGATGTATGTTACCAACGTTATTCTAGCTTTGTATGATGAGTAAAATATCATTCACCACTGAATGACGTTCAACCTACTGAAAGAATGAGTGCTAGAGTAGAATTACTTTGTTTCCAAGAATTTTTCATGAAACTCCCCAGTGAAGCCAAGTCAAATACATATATACATATTTATAACTTTTTAATCTTTCCAGATGAATTCAATTTTATTATTACAAAGTAGCCTCCTGTATCATTAATTAGGCTTTTTACCCTTAAGTCTATTTTGTCTTTCATTAACACATCTAGAAGCTTTCACTTAGTTAGTATTTGCATTGTATATATCTCTGCACTCTCATTGTTTTTATATTATGTTTTAGATGTATCTCTTATAAATAGCATTGCATTGTTGTTACTTTTTAATCCAGTGTGATAATCTTTATTATTTACTATTTAGTCCATCAAAAGTTAATATAATCTAATTTAAATTATAATTTGATTTAAATTATATTATTTTGTGTTTTCTTTTTTAAAAATCTCTCTTGTGTTAATGATTCTTTCATCATTTTGTTTTTCCCTTGCTTTGAAGGTTTGCAGAGTATTTATATTGTTTTGGTTGTGACTCTAGTAATGACAACATCATTTTTATACCAAAATCTAATATTAATGAATACCTTTCAGATCACTGAAACATGAAAGACATTAGAATAATATGACTCCATTTAAACCTTTTTGACTAATGTGCTATTGTTGTCTTTCTACTTTTCAAAACCAAGAAAACAAAGTTATTATCATGGCGTTATATAGTGAATATTCAATTAGTTTTACCTTTATTTTGCCATTTTCTTTGCCATTTCTCTCTTTCTGATTCTCTAACCTTCTATCCAGGATCATAAACACAGTTTTTTCTCTTTTCCTGAAACACATATTTTTACTATTTCCTTTAATAATGGCCATTTGATGACAAATTCTGGTTTTGCTTAATAATTTATCTTATTTTCAGTTCCAAAGACAGATTTATTGGGTAAATAATTCTAGTTTGGCATTTCTTTGTTTTTTTCTCCATTGATGTTTTGGGGTTTTTTTAAACAGAAAAGAAAAAACTTTAATTGGAAATTCCGAAGAAAGATAGGAAAGGACTCTAGCTTAAGTAGCTGGAGTTACAGGGGTTCAAATCCTCTGCACAGATTGGAGGCCAGCTTTCAAGGTTTAGCTGGTGGGCTGAGTTCCAGTTGATCATTACATCAATCATAGTTCTGAAATCCTCGTGGCTGAGGGATGGTTCCATTCCTAGGAAATGAGATTCATAGTTAAGCTCGTTGCAAACTTCTTACCATATTCTCCACTTCTTCTCTTGTGTATTTTCTCTGGATTTCATTTCCTCATTTGTATTTCCAGATAATTGTCTGCTCAGTTTAGAATTCAGTGGCTGAAGCCCAACGTCCAAATCTTACCCACTACCTCTTTTTGTATGGACAATGAATAAAAAATGGAATTTGCATTTCTAAATAGTTGAAAGAAAAGGTTAAAACAATAATGTTTAGGGGCAGGGATTTAGCTCATTGATTTCGCCACCTGCTGCACAAGCGCAAGGATCCAAGTTCGATCCCTGGTACCAAGAAGAAACAAAAAAGAATAATGTTTTCTGACATATGGGTATTAAATAAAATTTAAATTTTTGTATCTATAAGCAAAAGTTTTATTAATTTACAGCCACGGTCATTTGTTTTTTTTATTGTCTATAGCTGCTTTTGTACTACATTGGCAGAGTACAGTATTTGTGACAGAGGATGGAGCTGCAAAACCTAAAGTAGTTACTATCTTGCTCTTTGTTGAAAATATTTGATGGCCACTATTTTATCTGAGGTTAGTGCTTTCTTTAACTGTGTCTACTCAATCATTAAATATTTTTCAATGGCTCACTCCCTGTATTATCTTTCCTGTTGCTGGACAAATTACCTAACACCCACAATTTAAAGGAGGAGAGGGTTATTTTGCTCAGGGTTCCAGAGAATTCATTCCATGGTGACTGGCACCAAGGCAGGGACATCATGGCAGAAAGGTGTGGTGGAGCAAAGTAACTTAGTTCATAGCAGATGAGAAGCACAGAGGGGAACAGCAGGGGAGACAAAAGGGATAGGGAGAGGATACAGTGCCCAAGGCCTTGCCACCAAGACCTACTCAGACATACCCAGAAGTACACATTGCAAATCCCCTATGCAGTTCCAAGCCAATGAAGCTGATACAATTAAATTGAAAATACCATATAAGATATCTTATTGATCAAACGAGGCCAACTTTATTGGTTAGTGTGGGATATTGAGTAGGGTGATCCAGATATAAAAGTACTGAGGAAAAAAAAAATCTCATGCAAAATCCAACAGACTTGGGGGGGGCGTGTCTCTCACTTTGGGGAGATAATTTTTTGTTTTTATAAATTAGATAGAATATAAGTTGCACTGTTTTAGCAGCCATTTCGGAGATAGAATTAAAGTATTTCCTAAACATATTTCCATCTCAAACATCTCACAAAACAAAAGATGTATGTCTGTTGCTGAGAATAGAAGACCTATTAAGATGTGCGCTCTAACACCAACAGGACAAGAGTTAGCAGAGACACAGATGTATGAACAAGTCATCTAAATAAACTGTCATAGATGTTTTAATAGATAAATATACATAATATAAGGTTGCCATAGAAGCAGGAAATTCCTATTAGGGAAGTTGAAGAAGGCTTCATAAAAGAAGTGCCATTTGACAAAGTCTTACAATATTATCTGGTTTTCCAACCAAAAACAATGGAAGCAATTCATGGGCAATGGAATAGCAAGGGCAAAAGCCAAGAGGTGTAAAAATATAGCAATATGTGTTTGGTGACAGGAAAATAATTCTAAGATCTTGTAGCCCTACGTGACTGAGAGGTAGTAGTAAGAGATGAAGTATGTGGGGCAAATGATTATATTCTTTGAATGATAAATTAAGTTGGACATTTTGTTGTCATTATTGTTGGCAATGAAGAACCATTAAGAAGATTTAAATAGGAAAGTAAAATGAGCATGTATTTGCTGTAGAATACTCTGGCACCAATATGAAAATATCTGTGAAGTGAGAAAGAGTAAATCCAGGAAGATATGTCATATTACAGTTGTATGGCCAGAAAAAAGAACTAACTGCAGATGGATAAGGTAGAGGGACATGTTATAAAAATGATTCTGGCTTTGATTTGAGTGATCTTTTAGATAATAAATAGAGTAAGCAGAGCAAAAGGATAGGCTGGAAGATGGATATAACACAGAACTTTTGTAGTTATTTGTGGCCAGGAAACACTCCTGTGTAGATGCCTAGAAAGAAGAACTGTAAATCTGGAGTTCACAAAATAATTGGAGTTAAGGATGAGTAGCATGGAGTGGGACTCACTTCAGGAGAGTCATATAGATGTAGAGAATTGCTGATGGACTCTTGAAGAGCAGCAATGTGATCATTAATTCTAATATGTCAACTTGATTTAAGAACCAAGTAGCAGATCAGTAAATTCTGGCCATATCTGTGGATGATTGGAGTAGGCCAGCAAACTGAGGGTGGAATACTCATCCCAGAATTTTTATGACACCAACCAATAAATTTGTAATTTGACAAAATAAAAAGAGAAATAAGAAGAAAGTATTTACCTTTTTTTTTGAAGGTGCTCTTGTCTTAGCCACTGCCGATGCACATTGTCTCCAGTTCCGTGGGCCTCCAGTACAGAATTTTCAGCCTTCCAATACACTCTCTTCATCTTTCTGAAACAGACTTGCATCATTGACTCTGCAGTGAGTCAGGTTGAAGGCGTTCAACATTTGACTGCTAGTGGATCCCCCAGATCTCCAGAGCCTAGAGACTCATTTTGGATTCCTCCATCTCTGATGCAGAAGATGGTCACTGGGACTCTTCTGATTCTGATTCTGTAAGCCTATTTAATAAATCCCTGGTATAATCATAGATACGGTATATTTTATATAGAGAATCCTAATACAAGCAATTCAGAAAGGGTATTGAAGAAAAATAAAAAGCAAATGTTTTTAAGAGAAAAAGGAAGAGAAATAGAAGAGAGTGTATTATATGGAAACCAAGAAAAAGGGAGAGAGTTAATGCCACAAAGATATTCAGTGGGACAAGATTTGAAAAAAACTTTTATATTACTTCAGTGGAGGAGCTAGAAAGTAGAAACTGAATTGTAGGGCCTGAATTGCAAATATGTAGTTAAGTCAGTTAAATCGGGGAACAAAGTAAAACTCTACCAAAGGAAAGGAACAGTAAGAAATACAGACCCTTGTCTCAGGCTACTTGAATTGGCATCTCAGATCCACTATCTGCTAGCTCTGCAACTTTAGGTGGTCTAACATCTCTTTTCTTCAGTCTCTTTTTTTCTATAAATGTGATAACAATACCTCATTGAATTTTTTGAGGGTTAAGTGACTCACATATTAATAACTGAGACCAGTGACTGGCATACGGTGAGTATTCAATTAACTTTATTTATTATTGTTCCTTCAAGAAGTAAGGAAGCATCAACAGCCTAGGGTGACAGGTTGGGGACAGAAAGGAGTCCAGTGCTTTATATAAACAGTCATAAGTAGATGAAAATAGCTGGAGGTGAAGAAGAAATGAAGACACAAGACAGTGAGTTTGTAAGGAACTAATGTCCAAAGGAGGAAAGTCTGTGGAATGAGGAGAAAAGATAAAGACGTTGACTCTGGGTAGGACAGGAGGAAGCAGAGTTATGTGCAATATCTGTATATGTCTATACCCATATATGTTTCAAATACCTTGCTTGTAATAAAAAGTGTAGCATTTGTGCTGATTTGCATCTTAATTTTCTATCTTAATAATACATCTTAGAGTTTGCATTGAACAGCTGGGTAATGGCCCCAGCAAATGGGTTATGAGAATTCATTTAAATGTTCTGTTACTTGAGAAGGAAGGGTGCTGAAGCCATGTCAGGTTACTTGCTTTTACAAATAACACTGTGATGGACATTACTTGTGTGTGTGTCCATGAATACCAGAAATTGTGAATTTCATTTTGTTGGATGCTGATTATTTTTTCAGTCCTGTAAATATCTTTGAGTGGTTGTGTGTGTGTGTGTGTGTGTGTGTGTGTGTGTGTGTGTGTGTGTGTATGTTTATATTTGTCCATGCATGCACTGGGGACTAAACCTGGGGCCTCTGGTATTCTAAGCTCTATCACTGAACTACATCTCCAGCCAATTCTTGAGTCTTGCTTTGGTCTATTTGGATCTTGTTAGGGCTATCGCAGCATTCAATAGGGTTAATTTCTACTTTTAAAGAGTCGAAACTCTTCTGAGTACTTTACATGATGTCCTGTGAATTTTGAGGAGTTTCACTCTGTTACAGGGAACAGAAAATAGTTCCAGCCCATTTTGAGGCATTGGTCTCTCTAGTCTTTTCCACTGGTTGTTCCTCTGGCTTCTAGGACCTCTGCTAGTTGACCTACACATTTGCTGAACAGTACTGAGCTATATTCTGCAAGGAAGTTCTCTAAGCATCTCCAGAGTGCACTGTCTACATCACTCTCTTCTCTCTGCTTTTCCCTCTGTGGACTCTAGCTGCCTTGGCCTTCCCAGACCTCTGGGCTCAGCTCCATTTGGTGAGATCACAGGTCTCAGTCTGCTGTCCCTTCCCTGTGTTGAAGCCTTGAAGCTCCATCTCCACCACAGCTGGGGCAATCCTCGGCCTAATGTCATTCATTTCCTGTCTCTCAGGGATCACTGGTTTTTGTTGTCCAATATTTTAAAATCATCGTTTCCTATAGTTTATCCTTCCTTATTTTATATGTTTCAAGCAGGCAGGTAAATGTGGTCCCTGTTAGTCCCACTCTATCTTCTAAATCTTTTATTTTTTACGTTTACATATCTTTAATACATCTAGAATTTATTTTTGATGAGAAAAATATAGTTTTAGTATTTTTTTCAGTGCTTAGCCAGTTGCCCAGCATCATATTTTAGATTCTTCCTTTCCCCCTTCACTCAGTTTAAAATGTCACCTTTATCATAAAGTTTCATGGATATTTGCATTCTTTGTTCTATTATATTCATTTTTCCATTTTATCAAATCTCAAACCTTTTTACTTATTGAAATTTCAAAATGTGTTGCATAGTAGGGCTAGTTTTCTCTCTTTTTTTTGTATTTTCAAAATTTCCTTGAGTAGTCTTGCATATTATTTTTCTGCATGAATTTTAATATCATTTTCAGGCTCCTCAAATATTGCAGGTGCTATTTATTATGATTGCACTAAATGTGTAGGGCTTAGATAATTTTGAAGATGCCAAAGAAAGTGTTGGGAGAATACAAATTTAATGACTTTAATATTTGTGCTACGGAAGGAGGCAGAGACATAAATTGAGAATGAATAGGATGGAGGCAAGGTTCACGCTAATAGTAAATGATGATGTTCCAGTGAGTCATATGTACTACGAAGAGTGGAGTCACCAGATCCCTGGGAAAGTTAGCTCCTGAATGTGCGAAGCAGGGACTGAGTATCATAGGATGAAAAGGGAAGAGTCATCAGTGGGTGTAGGGCTTGTATGTTTCCTTCCTCTGAAAACATAAAACATGTGACAAAGGAGCCCCAGAATTTGTAGTAACCCCCAAACCAAGAAAATAAAACAGGACTTCCAATTTCTTAGAAAATAACTATCTCTCTGGTTTACTGTTAATCTCCCGTGCAAAATACATTGCCTATCTATAGTTGGCACTAAATAAATAATGATAAAATGACAAACTAATTTCTCAGCATTCTGCTGAAGATGCTATATTGTTTTCCTGCCTGTGTTTCTTTGGATTCAAGGCACTGTTTATCCAGTCAGAAATCTAATTGATCAGTTCACCAATTGGCTGGAAGTGCACAACTGGTGGGTTTCTTGTGCTGTACAAACTGGTGTAGTGTCAAATTGTATTTAAGCCTTGTTACACTTTCTTTCCAAACTATTTGTTATTCATATAACTAGAAGCACAGGATAACTAAGATAAAGGAGAGTTGAAGGCAAAAGTTTCAATTTTTTGAACCACTCAGAGACATTCCTATCAATGACAGAGATAAAGAAGGGAAGGAGTCCATATTATGTCAATGTGTGCTTCTACTGAATGAGTCTTTAGTGAGTTGCATGCTCTACTGTCTGAATCACTCAATGATTTTGTAAAGGTAGACTCTTAATTTAGTGTAATTTTCCAACAGTTATCTCTTGGATTAGATCTAAATAACATGCGATTTAGATTGGTATAGCACTTTCACCCTGAAATATCTAATGGAGCTTCTGATAGAGAACAAAAATGGCTGCTCTGCTTTTAGAGACAGAGTCTATTCTTCCAGTAGGAAGACATATCTTAAACTCAAGCACTCTCTGTGCAGAGATCAGCTATTAAATAGGAAAAGGAAAGTTTAGAAAGTTCAGAATCCACTCAAACATATTAGATCTTAGACCAATGAGACCTTTCCTAGGCCATGCAGGTTTACTTGGAGCCCACTTCCTTCAAAAAATTCATTTTGTATTATTTTTGTAATGGGAGCAAAGCTCGAAATGTCTTAACACTCCCTCTGAGACTGGCCATTCCATAGTCCATAGAAAGCAAAATTTGGATGAATTAAGGGGAAAATGAGTCAGAAATTTCCCCCTGCATAGTCAATAGAAATAGCTCTTTGGGTAAAATACATTTTATTTTATTTATTTTTGGTACCGGGGATTGAACTCAGGACCTTGCTCTTCCAAGGCAGGCGGTGGAACCACTGAGCTAAATCCCTGGCATGGTAAAATACATTTTAGATTTTATTGAAACAGAAAGTATCATCTATGAATGTGAAAATAGTAATGCCTATTCTAATATATCTTCTAGACATTCAATCTTATCTTTTTCTGTGGACTAATAAAGGATTTAACAGTTTTCCTAATTTCTGTAGAAGGGACATTTTCTTAGTTCAAACCTAGTCAATTAAACTTTGCATTTCAGAGCAGGGTGGAAATGTAATCTCAGTTCCCCTGGGAATGTGTTGATGAGGTTTTTCTCAAAAGCTATTTTATACTTCCCAGTTGGCCAAAGTCTTGATGATGGTACAGTTCAGAATATTCCTGCACCCAGCTGACAATGTTTTAAATGTGATTTTTTTCCTCATATATTGAATGTTTGTTTATTAAATTTAAACAAGATTTTCATTTAGACATTAGACTTATGTGATGTGTGCATTTCTAGGTGAGCTCACAAGTGGGTTCCCCTTCTACTGATATAAAGGAAGTAAGAGTCAACAAATCTGGTATTCTGTCCTAGCTCTGACATTGCTTCCCTGATCGATACAGGCAAATTCCATCATGTTTGCAGGCCCCACGACATTATAGAAAGAGCCTAGACTTTCAAAAGTCTTGGACTTGTGTCTTGTCTCATTACCCATTAGCCATATCATCTTGATAAATTATCTTCATTTCTTAAAGACTTAATTTCTTCATTTATAAAATGGGAGTGAAGGTGATACTGTTGGGCACAATTCCTTGTTGCAAATAATCGAATCCACTCTATCTAGTTTAGGCAGAAATAGAATTTGTTTAAAGCAAGTCACAGAATCCTCTGGAAGGCAAGAGAAGCAGGTATAGAGATGATGAAGCCAGAAATAACACCAAACCGCACTGTAAAGTCTGCTCCAGGGAAAACACCTTTGCTGCCAATGCTTGGAAGCAGCTCTGCTTCTTGAGCAGACACTGTAGCTTGCATCCATAATGTTTTTATGTGAATGCCAGGCGCTCAGCCATTGGGCCCTTCTGGTCATGTTCTTCTGCTCGGTGACAGGCACTCCTGCTTCCTGACAGCGTTCCTTCAGAGCTGAGCACTCACATAGATGGATTTGACTTAACAAAGCTTAGTTTACTGGCGTCAGCAGCAAAGGAGCCTGTGATAGCAAGGTTAAGTCCTACTTTGGGGAGTTACAAAGTGGGAAATGCTCCAAACTCAGAAACAGGTTTAGAAGCTATTAGGCATCCTTAAATTATTAGACCCAGTTGCAAACCATACTCTTAGTAAGAACCTTGTACCATATGAATGGTGGTTACTACCTTTTAAAACTTATTTTATAGTCAGAGAAAAATGAGTGAGATGAAGCTTATAAGTGAAAATTTCTAAGAAATTTAGGCAAATGCGCTTTTAATTAAAAATTATATGTATGATTATAAAATTTCTTCTCATTATTTAAAAAGTCATACAGAACAGAAAAATTGTAAAAATCACAGGGAAGAAATGTGCACTCAATTATATTACCTGCTGGTAACTACTCTTACTATTTCAATTCATAACCATCCAATATAGTTAGTTATAATTATATGTTATATTATACACATCCCTAATCCTATATGCAATTTGAGATATGTACACACATAATAGTGATATATGATTTTTGAACCTAATTTAAAAATTATTATGTTGTGGGCATCTTTTCATGCTAGTAAATATCAATAAACATCATCATTTTAAAGGCTACATCTTGTATTACATGAATATGTAACCATTTTTCACCAAGTACCCAGGCATCAATAGCTTCCAAGTTGCTTTTGTCAACATTGTTATGGAGAATACCTGAATAGCCAGATACATACTTTGAATAATTCTTTATGGTGAGTTTAAAAATACAGTGGCCATTTCAAAGTATATAACAATTGAAAATACTTTTAATATATAAAAGCTGGTCTCAGAATATTTGTAACCATTTTTACTGTTACATGCAACATTTGAGTGTTTATTTCCCCACATTATTATCCATATTTGGTATCATAGAACCTATTTATTGTAGTCAATTTGTTAGTAGAAAAATATCTAAAATTTTAACTTTCATTCATTTATTACTTAGACATATTTCATGTATACCTATTTTCCACTTACATTTTTTGTGAACTGTGTGTTTATGTCTATTGTATACTAATGGATCGATGTTTATATTTTACAGGTTTTAGAATTTTTAGTTATTAACTATTTGTCTTCTATATGTTCTCCACATACCTTTTCATTGAGATTTAAAATACATATAACACAACGCATAAATCTTAAGTTAACAACTTGATCACATAACAACTACCCAGATCTGATGTGAAGGACCATCCCCTAATTCAAGAAGGAATTTTCATGTTTCTTTCTAGTCATTGCCTCCTCTCAGAAGTGACCACTGTCCTGACACAATAAATTAGTATTTCCTGTTCTTATAATTCATATAAATGGAATCATACATGGACAGAAGTTTCAGGCTTCTATTCATACCATGTCAATGCAGGCAAGGTAATTCACTTCTCTGAGCCACAGTTTACCTATCAGGGAAATGGGGATGACAATAGTGTTTTTCACATATGGTGGTTGTGGAAATAAATGAGTTCATGCATATAATTAACTTGTGAGCAAGTATTAATTACGAGCTACAGCAGACACTAGAGCAGTGTTTGGCTTGTTGTAAGCATTAATGCTTCACTAACGTTAGCTGCTAGTATTATACTACTAGACCCTATTTGCTCACTTTTATTTAATCATCATCTCAATATTTAGAAATGTGTCTAGTCATGCTGTAGCATTTGTGTGTATGTGTTAGTTAGTCTTGTCTTGATACTGGATTATACCAGCAAATGGTACTTTTCTTTACTAGTGACATATTTATTCCCTTAATTGTAGAATGACTCCTTACCACTCACTTGCACCTAAGAATCCCACCAAACCTGTCTCCTAGATAAATCTCAGACCTGCTGAATATTTTCATTACTTCCTTCTCTTCTCTGGTTCATATTTCCATCATCACTCTGCTTCTCCACTGCAATAACCAGTCTCCCTTATTAGCTAGCCTCCCCTTGAATGTCATTCTCCCATAGTCGATAAGTTATGGCACCATGTTACTGTTTAACACACAGGGTGAGAGCTGGATCCTTTTCACATATTTGATGCACAAGTCCCAAGGCATTCAAGAGGCAGAAGTCTGTGTGCTTGGCTCACATGTAGAACACAATGGCAGCTCTGAAGGGGCACATGTCCTCTGCACCCACAAACTCTGTTTATTTTCTCCTCCAGCAGAGGGGTAGCACAGGTCAGCTGGAATGGTGCATCGTGATGAATATTTATTGACCCAAAATGTCATGCTGACAGACACATGGACAGGCAGACAAAGATTTCTGTTACAGAGGCCTCATTTCTCTGCTCGGGTGGTTCTGACAGGCTGACATTTCCCTGCACAGGTCCTGATTTCCCCAGCTGCATCTGGGGACTGCAGCACCTCTCTGACTAGGTCATCCCAGATCCCAGCCCACGTGCTTCCTTGAAGCCGCACTGCGGTCCAGGCCTTTACTGTATGGAGGTCCTGAGATGTGTTTCCAGTTAGATCACCAACATGTATGCTCTCGGCTAGGCAGTCTTGATGACAAGCTCTTCCTACTGGCTTTGCCATTTACACTTGTGTTCTCTCACAGGGCCCCTAGGTATTTGTGCATATTAAAGAGAGAAGTCCTGGGTAACCAGAAGTCACCTTTGTGGCAAAGAAATGTGTTCTGCTTTTGCTATAAATAGTAGTTGGGTGGTCATAAATCTGACTTTTTCTCTTATAATCCTAATATTTTGTCTCCATTTTCTGATTTCTTTCCCATCTTTCCCATCAAAGTTTCCTTTGCTAATTAAGTTAATTTTATTTTTAAACTTTTTAAGTCTTAAATATGACATAGATACAGAAAATCATAGAAAGCAATTGTGCAGGTGGAAATGATTATTTGAAGGCTAATACTCTTGTTAGCCAAACCCACACTAAGAGAGTGAATCCTACTAGTCACCCCAGAAACGTTCTATGAAACCCCTCTCAAGAACCAGCCTGCTCTCCTGAAAGACTACCCATTGTCCTGATTTTATCATAGCCATGGCTCAATTTTTTATACCCCTAAGTGCATATTCTTAAACACTAATTCAGTTTTGTTTTCCTGCCTCGTATATATCTTAAGTATCTTTTGACCATAGGTTTCTCCTCCTTTTTAAAATTTTTCCTCACATCTTATATTATAGCTTATTTACTGAACAAATTCAGGATGGACCTTGCTGATTGCTTCCCAATAGAAAACATTAATCTGTTCTTTTAACTTCTGTGGTTTTGGTTGTATTTGAATACCAATCTAAGTTCTTTTCCTTTCTCTCTTTTCTTTTTTGTTCTTTTTTTAAAAATATAATGATCTCATTGGTGATGTGCTCTTTCTTAGGGAGCATGAATGTCTCAATTCCTTCTCTTTCTGTGATGTTAGTTCTCACCAATGTTCAATGCTCACTCTCTTAATTCATTAAGATTGCATTGACAGGCCAATTCTATCATTCTTTCTTCATGAATTTGTTGAAATACCCTAATTAAATACCCATGTGGTTTTCATTATTTTCAGTGGTACAATTTGCATAGCTAAAACAGGATAAAAGCTGGGGTTTAGAAAATTTTTATTCATCAATTTTCAAAAAAAACCAAAAACTGGTTTCCTACCATCTTCTAAAGATAATTGATTTTTTTTTTGTGTGCGAGAAGGGGTAAATTTTATTTCATTGTGATCAGGACATTTAACGTGCCATCTGTTCTCTTAACAAATTTTTGTATACAGTGCATTATCATTGATTGTACATAAAATATTGTAGTGCAGCTCTTTAGAGCTTATTTGCCTTGTTCAACAGAAACTTTTCACTCGTTGATTGGTACTTTCTCTTTTCCCTCCTCCCTACCTCCTGTCAACTACTATTACTCCCTGCTTCTATGAATTTGACTATTTTTGATACTACGTATAAATAGAATCATTTATATCTTTCTGTGACTGGTTTGTTTCATTTAGCATCCTCAAGGTTGATTGATGTTCTTGCATATTGAAGAATTTAATTTCTTTTTTTATAATGTTGAGTAATACTATTGTATTGCTATAGGTTGGATCTGGAATATCCCACAAAGTCCCATAGGTAAAAGACTTGGTCCGCAAATTGGCTCTGCTGGGAAGTGGTGGAACATGTAAGCAGTTTCAGGTCATCAGGGGAACGTGATTGAAGGGGATAATGGGACCCCGGCCCCTTCATCTTCTTTTTTATATATCCTGGCCATGAGATGAATGTGTGTTCCTCCATGTACTCCTGCCATGATGTACAGCCTCACAACAGGCCCAAAACAATGGGGCCAACCAATGGACTGCACCCTCTAAAACCGTAATCCAAAATAACCTTTTCTCTTTATATCTTATCTCATATATTTATTATGGAGACAGAAAGTGAATGAGGAATGTGTTTCTCTGCAGATAAAGCCAAACTAACTGGTAGAAAAGTTTTCCCCCATTCCCTCCATGTCTCCAGGGTTCTGGACACTTCCTCTCAAGCATCTCAGGAATTTTCTTTATTCTCAGTTTTATTACTTCTCTCTCCCCACCAAATGTAAATGGATGTGGCTCTGTGCACTGAGTTTGCTGTCTGTAATATCTGATAATCAGTGAACTTGCTGGGCCCAAATGACTTGTATTCTATGTAACCAATGCAAAGTGATCAACTCCTGCAAGCCCACCCCTCTCCCAAGAGTATAACCTGCCCTGCTCAACCCCAAAGAGGGGTCAGCCTCTTTGTGGAGAAGTCTCAGACTGACCTGCTGGCGTTAAAAATAAAACCGTACACTTTGCCTCCAAAACTTCTGGGTGCATCTTCCATTCTGCTGGATGACCTGTCTGTATGTTCAGGCTGGCACTTTGCCATTACAAAAGATGGACAATACAGTGTATATATTACATTTCCTTCATGCATTCATCTGTTAATAGGCATTCAGGTTATTTCCACAAAACGATACTGTGAATAATGTTGCAGCAAACATGTGAATGGTAATATCTCTTAAGGATACTAATTTCATTTCTTCTGGATAAGTATTTAGCAGAGGGATTGCTGAATCATATAGAAGCTTGATTTTTAACTTTTTGAGGAACCTCCATACTGCTTTCCATAGCTGCTGTACCAAATTGGTTTCCACCAATGATGTGAAGACACTGGAAACCTTGCATTGTTAGTGGTTAGTAGTTTGGTTTTTTAGAGCCAATTTTGAAATAGTTAAATAAGCAATTATTCATATAATTTGAACACCTTCTCTCTCTTTTTCTCAAATACATCATAAAGAAGAGAAATGATTCAAGAAGAGGGAATTGACAGTCTATGAATTGGAGTGAAACTAAGATGTCATGGTTGGGACACATGCAGGAGCACAAATTCGGATTGTGATTCTGTTGCTTGCACTAGGGTGGGAGTTGAGGGTGAGGGTGAGGGTGAGGATGAGGGTGGTGGTCTAACAAAACTTTTCAAGTTGAGATTGTTTTTAACAGGGTTCTATTTGTCCTTTGAGAGAACCCACATTTTCCTGCTTATACAGTATACATTTTTATTGATACAGAGTTCACATACTGCACAATTTATCCTTTAAAAGTACACAATTCAGTGGTTTTAAAATGTATTCAAAAGGCTTTCCATCTATTGCTACTATCTCATCCTAGAACATTTTTATCATTCCTAAAAGAAATTCTAACCCCTTAAGAGTTTTTCTACATTTCTACTCCACACAATTTCTGGAAACTACTAGTCTACTTTTGTTCT
The DNA here is from genome assembly GCF_000247695.1 of Heterocephalus glaber. The sequence continues at coordinate 14,786,455 of NW_004624772.1, forward strand.
CTGTGTTTTCCTACTCTGCATCTTTTGTTTAAAAAAAATTATATAATAAATGCATTTCTGTGTCTGGCTTGTTTTACTCGTAATGTTTCTAAGATTCATTCCTATTGTAGCATGTGTCATTTTTTCATCCTTTTTATGACTGCATAATATTTCATTGTATTTTAAATTATTGACTTTATTTGGATATAGAATATTTTATTTACCTACTCAGTTTAAAAACATTGGAATATCTCTACCTTTCGGTCATTATGAATAATGCTTTTATGAGCATTTATGGATATTTTTTGTTTGAACATATGTTTTCAGTTTTCTTGGGTGTATACTTAGTGGCATTGCTGGATGATATAACTATGTTTAACCTTTTGAAGAACTGCCAAACTTTTTTTCAAAGACAGTGTTCCATTTTATTTCAACCAGCAAGATAAAATGATTCAAGGTTTTCCATGTCCTCACCAACACATGCTATCACTAGTATTTTTTTATTTTAACTATTCTAATGCACTTGAAGTGGTATCACATTGTGGTTTTGATTTGAATTTTTCTAAAGACAAATGATGTGGAGCATCTTTTCAGGTGTGTAATGACCACTTATATATCTTTCTGGAGAAATTTTTTAAAAGACTACGTATTCCTGGATAGAGTTGCTTTTTGTTACTAGTCCTCTCTAGGTTTTGTATTTTTGCCTCTTCTCTGCCCTTCCATTACTAGGGAAAAGTTTGAGAATATTTTGCTGAATTGCCCCTTTGATCTCATCTTTATCTGAGGGGACTGCACTGCAGCTCTAGCTACAGACTCAGGGTGAAAATGAGAGAGGGAGAAAGCAGAGATACTCTTCCTTGTGTCATTTGAAAAGACCTCAAATGGGAGTGAAAGACACCCAATCTATTAGTGCTTATCACTTTCTTTGGGTTCTTTTTTGAATAATTCCTGTTTGAGATTAATAAGAAAGTGAGAGGGAAGTGGAGGCCACAGAGGTCATGTTTCTTTGTCTTGGATAAAGGACAGAACCGAGAGCATAATTCTATGCAAAGATTTATGAAGTTTTCATGGCTAGAACTGGTCCCAAGAACCTCTTTCCCTGTTTCTGTCCCTTCTTCCCAAAGAATTCTTCCTGTTTTCATGTGGCAAGGTTTCTGAGTGGCTCTCAGCAAGGGACACAATAAATACCTTAGTCGAACTTAGAGACACTATCCTGTCCCCAGGGCAATACATTTATGAAAGTGGCTCAGTACTATCTACATGCTTAGCATTATGCTGGGTGCTGAAGCAAAAGTACAAGAATAATAGTATTTTTTCTCCTCCCATTTATTCAGAGCAAACATTTCCAAGCACCTACAATATGCCAAATTTAGAGCTTTCCTGAAGGAAACCAACTTGAAGAAAAAGAACTCAGAACCCGAGTCATTGTTTGACTGGTGGATTTCCATGTGGTGGCTCCCTACCTGAAGCAGAGCTCCAGAAAGGCAGAGGAAAACAGATTGTTGAGTGATGTTCCATTGAGGCTCAGAGTCTTAAGGAAGCAGTCTCTGGTGCTGCTTCCACCATTGGCTAAAGAAGTATGGACAGGGAGCTCGAAGCTTAAGAAGGGAGGAACATCATCAGCATGACACACAGGTGGAAACCATGTTTTGAGCTATTGCACATTTTTCTGAACTTGTCATCTCATACATTATACGAGATTATTTTATTTCACATGATAATTTTACTTATAGAGGCAACAAGTAAATTTAACCCACCATCAACTGCTAGGAGGGTACTACCCCTTTAATTGTAATCTTATTAAGTTCCCTGCACCTTTTGGATGGTTACTTCCCTTTTCAGTCTGTATCAATTAATTCTCCATTGCTGGTTTCAGTTTCCTACTTGATAAGCAAAGGTTTTGAATCCATCTTGATTAAAGCAGCGAGGCCCCCACTCCATCCTGCCAGTTCCCTTTGAAGTTCACATATACTCTGTATTCCATTCAGCTGCCCAGGGCACAGAGAAAGATGAGCTATGGGCTGTGACAACGTAAGGGCACCAGGCCAGATGCTTCAAGGCATTCAGCTTCCTTCTGAGAATCAAATCATTAGGGGATTTCATCTCTCTGGAATGGTTTAGGTGTGGTTGAGAGAAAAAAGAAAACAATACAAAACCAGAAAATGAGGAGATGATCCCTCAGGTCTCTGCCAGCCACTCGTATTAAACTCCACTATCTAAAGTAGACTAGCATCTCTTTATTAAAACGAGTGGCAGTCTTTTCAATGTTCAGAATTGCCCAGAAATTTGTATTATTTTTTAATTTTTAAATTTTTGGGGGGTACCAGATAACGAACTCAGGACCTTGTCCTTGTGAGGCAGGCATTGGAACCACTGAGCTAAATCCCTCGCCCTGGACTATTTTCAGATGTTCAGATTTAAAATTATTAAAGTTGTTTGTTCCTTGTGTTGAGGATATCAAGAAAGAGAAGAGTGGGATTTTGCTAAATATGCCTTATGGTATTTTTTGTATATTCGTGCACCAACTACTCTGTCTTCAGCACACTTGCAACACTGCTTTCTCTGTCAAGGCTCTTTGCTTTTCCTTTATTTTCTCTGTCTCTCTGTTTCTATCACCTTCTGTGGTAAAATCAGAATCTTCTCTTAGCTTTTTCTCTTCTTCCACTTATTTTTCCTCTCTGTACATATTTTCATGTGGAAGGTAAGGCTCCGGTTTCAAAACATTTTGAAAAAGCCATTTTACTTCTCTGGAGAATGGTTCTTCTTCCTTAACTTTTCTTCTAAAGCTAAAATTCTATGATTTGTTTTGAAATACCTGATTTGTTCAAATAGTCCAACCCTCTAAAATCTGTGGAAATTGTCTGTGTTGTGACTGAGAAGCCAAATCCCCTCAAGCTCAATCCCCTTTTCTTTCTCTTTGGTGATCTCTTTACTCTGTATAATACTAGAGTCAAACACAATCTTTGAGCCCCCCCTTCCAAATTCCAGAGCTTGAAAATAATAGTGGTGTAAATCTGTGGGAGCCATTTTAGAAATTTCATTAAAATTAGAAGCTCAAGATCTGGGAAAGAGAGATAAAGAAGAGGAGAAAGCTGGAAAACACATTTCTTAAAAAGAATATTTTTTGTGGTATTGAACTGCCAATGATTATTCTATGTAGCTCAGATTGCCTTCCCTAGTTTCCATACCATGTATTTGTATGTTTTCCCCCCAGATAGAATATCTAAAAGAGCACCCCTCCCCTTAAAAAGAATGATTTTTATTTTCCATATGGTACATGCTAGCAATCCTGGCATTTGACCACATTTATGTAAACATGCAGAGATACCTATAAATTATTGGACTTATCCCAGTTTGAGTGTTCAGCTGTGTAGTAATCATTACAGCTGTTCTTACTTTAGCTTCAGAAGATATTTTGGTCCATTTATATGGCTGATTAGTTACTTACATTGTAGACTACATTTCTTACTTTGTTTGGTGTGGGGAGAGAGAGAACATAACAAATATTCACTAGAGGCACCCTTTCTTTGTATAAGCCAAGAGTTCTGTAAACTGGGGGATTTCCCCAAACCTGAGCACTCACCCCAAATACTAAATGTCCATCAGTCACACAGGGCCACCCTACAATTTGAGATGATTTAGGGAGACTGGGCTATCCCTAAGGTTACTTAGAATGAGGACAGTGAGAAGCCAGGAGTATTAACAGCCTTACTTTTGGAATTGGGGCCCCATCCAAAAGACCTGGGAAAGTGGCTGTTGGATTGGGAGGGACACTGGTGAAACTTAATAATAGCATCAAGGAATCTCGGCAGTAAAGGCTTAACTGGGCTTTCCCAATTTCTCCCATCTCTCCTCACTGCAGGTCTCATTGCTTAGTCCAGGCTGAGCTCAGATTCCTTAAAAGTGCCACTGGGCTGGAAATCCTGGGCTGTAGCCTCCTGCATACACCTACAGGGGTGCACTAAGCCAGCTGCTGCCTCTCAGAGCTGTTTCTCTCCAGCCTTTGGATCAGGTACTCCACCATAAATTATTATTTATAATTAACCATGCAGTTTACTCACATAGCATTTTAAGTTTTAGGCACCCTCCAAAGAACTGTTATATGGTTTTTAAAAAAAATTTAAGTGTCATAATTATCCAACCAAGTAGTCTCTATAGAGAAGCAAAAGGATTTTGCTAAGTTTTAGTGGGAATCAGTGTCAGATATTGGATTGGAAGGCAAGCATCTGGATTTCTAGACCTGTACTCTTCTATAAGAGCTCTTTGCAATGAGGATAATAATAAACAGAAAACACTTCTGCTATCCCTTTTACTTTTATTCTCCTCTTTAAAAGTCTGACATGCTTTATTTATATCAGTTCTCCTGAGATCAGTTTTCATGAAACTCTAGTACTTTATTGGCTCTCCTCCATGCTTAAACAATGTTGGGTAGAATCTCCGGTATTGTTCTGATTTATTCAGCAGATGGAGAATTATTATCAATATTTCTTCTGAACGTGAGGGGATATTTTTGGATGATAAAGTTAATTTCCATTTATCATCATTTTATCCCCAGAGCTGTCTTTGGAGGCTTTGATTTTTGTTGTACGAATGTAAACCATGAGGTTGCACTCAACTTGGTTTGTTTTCCAAGCTGGGAAAATTAGGACCAAAATGCAAAAATATATAGCTGCCTTTGGCAATTTGGTGGAAATTTTTACTTAAGGGAAAGCCAGTTTTGAATCAAATTTTTATTTGTTAGAGCTGGGAGAGGTTATACAAAACATGTCATAATTCCAGTTCAAGGCACTTGCTTTCACTGATGCAGATAATTAGACCCAGAGAAGCCAGGAGAATGTCTTAGATCACACAGCTACTGGATGGCAGTGCTACAATGAAACATCAAATCATTAAGTTATATGTTCTGGGTGTAAGGCATGAGATCTGACACACTGTCTGTAAAACTACCTGCTTCTCATAGATAAGGCAATCCTGAGGGGGCTTCATATGATTAGTTCAACTCACAGGGAAGTCACACAGGCAAAACTCAGCAAGGCTTTGTGTGGAACCCCATAGCACTATAAATGGGCCAATGGGCAAGTCAAGGAAGCTCCATTATTTCCTCTGTCTATTTTGAGAGGGGCCCATGGATCAAGCCTCCTGGAATGTTGCTTTGCCTTCATTGAAAGTCCAGGTTAAGGACTCAGCTTCTTAATTTGGATGGATGTGGCCCAAGCTTTTCCTTCATTTTCTGTGGTAATTAAAAGGAAGGAGGTGGAGAGGATTTCCTACCAAACCACAGTAAGATTAAAGGGCTAGGGAGGAAAATCACACATTGGATGTGGATATCAGGGAGTTCTTGAGCCCAGAAAGGAGACATCTTGTTATTAATGGTGGCTGTGCCATAGCTGTGGGTCAGAAACAGGAAAGAGGGGAGGGGAAAGAGAGCCTCTTGAGGTGAGAGAGACTCTTGTGCATTTGTGTTGATCAGACCACAAGCATGCCCTTCAGAGACAGAGCCCAGTGACACTGGGGAGGCAGGAATCTTTGCTACCTTCTGACCAGAATACCTGCTGCTGCCTCTTCCTTGCTCAGGGGTGATGCTCACAGCAGGGGAAGAGGCAAGATTACTAAAGATAGCCATGGTCTTTGGGACTTGGTCTTTCAAAGGAATCAGTGGAATTAGAAATAAGGTATTGGTTTTAGTCGGTCGCATATGTTTGGGTTCTTAGCCCCTAGGAGAAGAATTTCTGGCTGTAGCTCCCCACCCAGAGGAGAAAATGCATCCAGCAGCAGGGAGGAGCATCCGTACCTGTGCAAGTGGTGGGTCCTTTCGCCTGTTCTTGGAGGGTGCAGGACCAATGCATCTCTTCACGCAAGCTCTCTGTCAATCATCTGGCCTGATCTGAGTGGCCACACTTCTGGCTAAGCATCTTCCACATCTTCTACATGGCTTTTCAACAAGTGCAGAGGATTGCAATGTCCACAGAGATGCAGGCTGAGCACAGAAATGGAGGACTGGAGGAGAGTTCCACCCCTGTTCTTTGTCTCATTTGCTTATGTTTCTCAGATTCAGGGTGTTTGGAGGATTAGGCATATACCGAGAGGATGTTTTGTGTTGTGTTACTTTTAATTTCATAAAAATTTAAATCTCTCAGTTAGTGGTGAAAATAGTCAAAGTAGCCCCCTTGATGTCCTTTAGGTGGATTCACTGTTAGTGTGCTCTAATTGAGCATATGGGCAAGCTACAGTAGTGCCCACTGACCACTTATATCAAAATCGCCCCTCAGCTTCCTTCCTCGGGGGTTCTGGGTGGTGGGGAAGGCAGAAACTTAGAGCAAGTCCCAGTTAGCACTCATACGCTAATGCACATGAAATGCCCTTTGTAGGCCTTATTCGGGCTCAGGTATCTATTAATTTGTCCCCTAGTTCTTTATGTTGCCAATTTCATAAGCTCCAACACATCCTCAGAATATTGTCATGATTGATATCATTTCTTTACACCCTGCATTGCACCTCTAGATACACAAACAGGGAAAATCAGCCCCTTTTCTTTTGCTAAAATATATTTTTCTGATTAGCTACTGTGTATGACCATTATTCAAAGTCAAAAAACCTGCAATGGAAATAAAATCTCATGTTAAGATCCTTGCCAACTTTTTAATACTTAAGTGTAAATTACTATTCACATTGAAAGTTGGTTTTATAGTCTGGGCCTGTGTTTAACTGGAAATGTTCTCTGTGAATTATTTTTGTATAGGTAATAAGTATGAATACATGCATACACACACACACACACACACACACACACACACACAAAATGCCAGTGGAACTTTTAACTGTCAGCATTTCAGTATTTAAGAGGTAGCAAAAAACTAGTGAAGTATCTGAAGTGACCCTAATGTACAGTTATTTACATTTTGTGGTCTGTATCATATCATTTGAAACAAAAAGCATTAAGAAAACAAGGGAAGATGCAGAAAAGGACAGGGATTGGACATTGGGGATCACACAGCAGCTCGGGTGTTGGCACCCTAAGTTGTAATCAAGCAGCCAAGTTACCACCTGATAATAATTGTATCCCCATGCCCGTGTGTCCCTTCGGATTCCTAAATGTCTCTCATGCACATTCTGCATTCTTTAAACACATAAGACTGCGTTGAGCAGAAGCTCAGCCTTTGCTGAATACATATATGAAGGCCATTCCTCAGCTTCCTCTGAAGGTGCTGCTCACACATGTCAGGCCCTAGAGACAAACAGGAGACCTGGGCTCCTGCTCTAAAGACTTGCATTTTGGTTTCCCCCGTGACCTTATCTGCTCCCAGCCACAGAGCTGCACAATTTCAGGAACCACATTCGGTTACATGGGATATAGGGCAGTGGACCCCAGAGCTGGGCACCTGGTACCTCTGACTGTACCTTGAACACCTTCCGAGAGGATTGCCCCAGTCACTATGGGCACAGGCTCTTGGCATTAGCAGGTTGGACTTGTGCACATTTGCTCTCCTGTTCATTCCCTCACAAATCCTGCTCCTCTGCAGTTTTATGCTGATTCCTCAGGAAAGCCTAGGGATCATTTTCCTTTGAGAACTGACCCTATTCCTCCTCCCCAGTACCCTTCATCCTTGACATTTCTAACCTTGTTCTGTAAGTAATAACCAACACTAAGAATATCTGGGAGCCTGGAAGTTGAAGACATTCCCTTTATTGAAGCTCTAATGGAAGGCCTTAGAGTTATGGCTCTTGTAGAGATGCAGGATAAATATGATATTTTGGGCACAGACTTTTTCAATTATGGGCAGCTCAAACCCAGTATTGCTCCTCATCCATCTCAATCTGAAGGCTGGTGGGGAGGCTGCTCCTAAACATCTTTGCACACTTAATCTCAAACCCCACTCATGCAGCTTCTAAATTTTAAAAAATTAATCAAACCTAAGCCTTGCAAAGTGCACATTCTGATTTATATGAGTTTTGGCAAAGAGGCACACTGAACAAAAACCTTCTTAGTTGGAAATGACAGTGCTGGGGGAGTGAGGACTGAGAATGTTATCAAGGCACCCTGTTCTGAAGAAGTAGTGGCAGCTCCTGGAACTCAGTTAAAGGACTTGAAACTTGGTGTTATATTAAGGCTGGAGTCTAGAGGAAACAGGGAAAGAATTGGGGTGTTCTCTCATCCTTAGTTTTAATGTCAAGTCCTGGTTTCCATGATGGAAACCCTAGAAAGTCCAGTCCCAGAGGAAATGGCAGCGACTGTGCAAAGATGCCTTTATAATGGCTGAAGGTGAAGGATGGGAAGTTGAGTTCATTTTTGGCTCAGGAGCTCATCTTCTGGAAAGATTCCCAGTTGCCCATGTCCGGGTCTCCAAGGCACCAATGACTTCAGATCTGATTGAAGTCACTGTTATCTAAGAAGGCCCAATATCATAAATGAATATGGCAGCAATCAATGCAGGATAGTAATGTGTAGTTAGGCCTGGCACAGGTTCGTGGTTCTGAGTTACTACTATATTGTATATCCTTGCTGTGGATTAAACTTAGTTTTGACCTTAATCTCCAGGAAACTGAAACATATCCTGTATAATTTCTGGAAGCTGAAGCCTTTTGGTTAGCAGTGCTCTGCACCTTGCACAGGAGAGGGGCTGATGGAGGGAGACTGACTGGCTAAGTGGGCTGGGGCTCAGGGTAGAGTGCCAGCTCAAGAGGGGAGTCCTTGGTAGGAAATAGGACCAGAAGCCCATTCACACAAAATGACCTGATGGATACAGAGAGGGTTAGCTATGGTTTTTTATTAAAAACAATGTTTTCTAGGTGCTTATTTTAAATCCTCTTCTGTTTTAGTAGAGGGTGCTGCTCCTTTATTACACATCCTGAAATGTGAGAGTAGCTTTGTCCCAGGGACCTGCAGCAGCAGCCCCACCCATTTCTTCAGCCAACCTGACAAGAGATCAATGTTTGGCAGGGGCTCAGACCTTCGCCTGGTGGGGCTGAAACCGGTCTTGTTACTACAGGCGCCATGTGTGTTGCTGTAATGGACGCTGGGATCGCATAGGTGAAAAGGCTGCTCTCCCTGCAATAATCTAGGTGCTCTAATGGGAGGCTTATGAGAATCCTACTAAAGAAGCCCAGAGGGGGGAACAAATAATTCTAAGTTGTGTTAAGAGTAGGAGGAAGGATTGCAGAAGAAGCAACGATTGAACTCCACCTTGACAATGTCTTAGGACTTCATTGAAGTAAAGGATGGAGAACACTCAAAGGCTAGGAAAAGTTGAGAAAAGCCAGAAAGGCCTGATAGTATGACGTGTTTGACAACAGGCCTGGGATAATATGGTGTGTTTGACGCCCGGCTTCATAAGACTGGAAAGGGAGTTAGGAACCAAATTATGAAGGACTTCTAACAGTCATTGTAAAGCTTCCAGATGCTCTGCAGTGGATGGAAGGGGGTGGGTAATCCAATAATAAAATGGGCAATCAGTTCTTGAAATAACTACTACAAAATTTAAGTATTTTCTAATGGTACATTAAAAAGTGCAACAGATTTTAGTGTCAGAGGGCCTGATTTGGATCCCACATCTATTAATCAAATTGGCCTTGACCAATTTATTCTAACTGTAAAAGGAAGCAAGTAAGTATTTTAATCTCACAGAATTATTACAGAAGTAAAGAAGAAAATATTAGTAAAAATTAGTTTCTATGATGTAAAGCATTATGCAAATTCTAATGACTGATATTTTCATTTGATGCCCCCCCAAAAACAAACAAAAAAAAGTTGGCATAGCATTTGTTTGCTAAATATCCTGCCTTTGTGTTGTAGAGGATACTTTTTTTGTAGTCCAAATACTAATGGTTGACTTCTATGAATCATGGAAACCTTTATTAGATGTGATATTTCTAAACTTAGCACACAGCCTAGCATAGATGAGAGCAGAAAAAAATTAGCATTTCAAAAACACTTTTCTGTCCCAAACACTTGGAAGCCATCATCTTATTTAATCTTAACTATAGCATTTTGAGGCAGTTATTGTCTTCGTTATACAGGTTAGAAAATGAGAATGGAAAGTCAATTTAACTTATTCAGATTAACTAGCCTTTACCATATGGACCTTTAAAGTTATGCTAGATCTAAAAACCGTAGGAGCCATGCTTATAAAGCATAGCTCCTTGGCCATAGCTGATTGGACTGCTCTTGATCCAACCAGGGCCAGTTAGTTAACATTCCTCTTACTGAACTTTGGAATTGGGACACTCAGCCCTTAGCCAATCATCTTTGGAAATGACTGCTGGAAGGATAAGCAGAGTCTGACCTGAACCCACAACATAGAAAGCCAAATTCAGATGCAGGCTTGATAATGCGGGGACAACCACCACATGACAGGAGGGGAGCGTAATGTCCCCAGAGGAAGATAAAGCTGCACAAATAGGGTCAGAATCTGGGGACTCTGAAACCCAGAGTGAGCCAGGCGAGAGTCTGCCTCAGCCCCTTGTATCTTCCAGTTCCCAGCTCCATTTCTCTGGAGATCCTGACATCTTTATTTAGGCTAGCTGGCCCGACAGTGAAAACAGACCACAGTAAATATTTACTGCATGACTGGCAGACCCTCAGCCTTCCATCACTGGTCCAGGTATCTTTGCCCTAAGTAAACACCTATTACAGTTTCCTGATTTTAGTGTCATTCTTTGGTCTGAAACTCATTCTTGACAATTAGGTCCTGGGGTTGTTGCTCTATAAAAATAACTAATGTTTTAGAAATTCCTCACCTAAGAAAGGTGGCAAGATACTAAAAGAAAGGTACTTAAAAAAACATTTGAGGGAGCTTTAAACTACTTTAGAAGATCTGAATACCTGTGAATAACTAAAATAATACCTCTAAAAACATAATATTTTATCTCAGTGTATTTTAAAAATGTAAGTTTGGTTATAGGCTAGGATTTTGGGTTCTGCTTTTAATAATAATAACACAAAGTTTATTTAATATAAATTTAAAAAGACATACACAGAAAAGCATCAAAAATGTTTTTCTTGGGATTAGTAGAAAAGCAGTGACATTACATATTTCCTCAGAGGAAAAATTCTGCAAGTGAACTTGAAGTGTCAGGGAGAGGAAGACTTTATTACTTTAATACTGTAGCTAGAAAGAGCAGGTTAAGTGTTCCTTTTCAAAGCAGCTTACCAGAAAAAAGGAAAAGGCTTCAATGTAAGAAGTCCACTCACTTCTATTTTTAACTGAAAAAAAACTTTCTCCAGATTTTATTTATTAACTATGGGGACTGAACTCAGGGCCCAAGTTATATCTCATTCCCTTTTAAAATTTTTATTATTTATTTCACTGGACATAGATTTTTAAAAATTAAGTTTATTGGTAGATTTTAGGTATACATATGATGACATTCATCATTGGGAATTTGCACCTTTACATGATATATCTTAGTTTTTCTTTTTCCCCCATTCCCCTTCCCTCCCTTCCACTCCTCCACCCCCTCCCTATTTATAAAACACATTGTTTCCATTTTTCCTTCTTTTCTCACATTTTTTTTTCTTTCTCTTCTTTCCTCCTCCCCCTACTTCCCCTTCCCTTTTGGATCTGTTCTTTTTTCACATTATCTATTATACATTTATACTTTCAGTTTCTCACACCCTAGAAACTATTTGGTTTTTACACGTGTGTTCTATTTATTTCATTTAGGAGCATGGGCTCAATGTGCATCCATTTCGCTATAAATGTCTGTAGTGTATCATTCTTTATGGCTGAGTAGTACTCCTTTTTAGAAAAAAACCACATCTTTATCCAATCACCAGTTGATGGGCACTTGGGCTGTTTCCAAGCTTTAGCTATTACAAACTGTGCCACTATAAACATGGGTGCACATATATCGCTGTGGTATGATTCTTTTAATTCTTTTGGGAAGATACCCAGTAGGGGAAAAGCTGGGACCTCTAATCCTAGTTTTTTGAAGAATCTCCATACTGATTTCCACATGGGCTCCATCCCCTTTTTTAAATTTTTGGGACAGGTTCTTGCCAAGTCTCTAGGTTGCTCAGGTTGGGGTCAAACTTGTGACCTTTGCGTCTCTGTGCACCACCACTCCAGCTAATTAACCTTTTATTGTGAATCTATGCTAAAATTAGGAAAGCCTTAGTCTTGTGGCTGAATGAAAGTCCTACTTTTCTGAAAGGAAAGATATACTGTTCAGAGAGTGTGCTTTATTATTTCTGACCATGTCACCCAGCCCAAAGAGGATCCAGAGTGCCTAGACATCAAGGCCAAATCCCAGGTGGCCGGGATCACAGTCAGTGCCTGGGTGGAACAGGAGCATCGCCTCTGGGAGACAAGTTGTATTAGTCCACATCAGGAGACTTCACAATGTCATTCTTCAACACACTGAATTCATTTCCAGTGTGAGTTTTTAGTAAATGGAACACTTGCAAGCTGCACAGAAATGGAGAGTAGATTGAATTCAGGGTCAGAGGGTTGGCTTGCCACCTATCACTTCCATTACATTACTGTATGATCTTGACAAACCACTTGGCTTCTCTAAACCCAGTTTTGTCATTGAAAAGAGTGACTGCAAGTGACAAGACCTTGGAAAATCTTCACTTTCTAGGAGCATGGGATTTGATCTTCTAGAGAGGTTGTGGATAGAACCAGAAGAATTCTATATTTAACCATGACTGGCATTGTGCCTGGAACAATGCAGGCTCCTTCTCGCCCAACTTTACTCAGTATTGAGCACTGACACGGACATGGTAATCAGACCCTGCCAGCCTAGACAGCATGATCAATGGCGGGGTGTCTGAGGACTCTGCCCTAGCCCAGCCACCGTATTCCTGCTGCTTGATGGGGAGAAGAAGGCATGAGCCACTGAGGCTACCTGAGCAGGTGAAAGCCCTGTCTCTTGGGACTTCAAGGGCTTGAGAAGCAAGGAATTCTTTTCCATATTTGGATTTCAAACATTTTTCAAAATTCAACGCTAGAAGGATCAAGTGGTTCCAGCGGTCAGTGTCTTAGAAATAGAAAGTCAGCTTCACCAGAAATGCTTGGAAGGAGGCACTGAGCCTAGGGTGGCCTGGTTTGTAGGGTGTCAGTGCGGGGTGCGGTGAGGAGGAAGGTGGGTAGCAGGAAGTAGAGAAGGGTGCCTGTGCGTTCCATCATTAACGGCAAATTGCTTTGTAAGGGAGGATTACCCACTAGAAATCAATAAGCAATTTCCAGCTGATGTCCTTTAAAGCACATAAAAGTGTGGAAGCAATCATGGCTGTGGGCGAGTTTCCATGAGGCCCCAGGCGCTTAGATGAAGAAATGAAAGCTGCCCCAAAGCTCAAGAGAGAGGAAGGAAGGGAAACAGCTGTGAGCATCTCTGGAAGGAAGAAACACATTACATGCACACACAGGGTGAGAAAGAGGACAGGAACTCAGGAGAAGGAGCAGCAGGAAACTGCATTTCCACTCATTTCAGTTTTGGAAACACAATGGTTTTGTTAACAAAAATCCAGGAGCTGGTTCCCACTGCAGGAGGATTTGTTTTTAAAAAAATGAGTAAACAAGTTAGGCTTTAACTGAAAACACATAATTCTCCACCTTCACAATTCGCTGTTCCATCAACATGGGCTGCACAGTACACTCTAAAGTTAGAGTTTAGGACAGAGAGTGGGGTTTAATACCATACCCACTGAACTTCACTTGTGCTCAGCTTGACGTTAGAGGAAATTTAATAGACTGATCCAAAGAGGGAAATTAAGTCTGCTTCACTTCTTCTTCTGTAGGAGTTGGACGACTGTTGGTCAATGAAGCAATCAAGATAATAGGAACATATGCTGGGAAACTAAATTAGCAGAAATGCAGGCAAAAGAGGGGCAGTTGTCAGCTACTATGCTGTGCATCGACTTAATCTTTGATTAAGATTAAGTAATCTTCCTTTCCTCATCTGTTAAAAGAGGATAATGATACCCAAGTCATAGACCTGTTGTAAAAATGAGATGCAACAAGGGTGTGCAACAGGGCTGACTTAACAGTAGCTCCCGAGTAAATGAATACTGGGTTTACTTTCTCCCTCAGACCCCTCGGCCCAGACCCACAGGGACAGTGTTTTGGCAAATCACTTGTTGGCTGCCATATAGAAGTGCCCTTCCTGTCATCAGGAAATGGGATGTTGTGATTGGGTCTAAGTTTTCTCTTTTTCCGACCTTGAAGAATCATAATTATCAGAATGGGTATTTTGTGTTTCTTGCTGAGAGTTGTCTGAGAGTAGGGATGGGGGATGGTGGCTATTTTGATGTTTCTGCTAATCATACACTCCATGGCTGCCAGGCAACTGAAGCAACTACATTTTCTGGTACAGTTTACTTACTGCTGCCCTGTAGGGAGATGGCTTTGTGTCCATTCTCCTTGGATGCCGTGTGAGGCACTTTGAAATGAAATTTGCACCCTAGGCTTACTGGGGTACTATTGCCACTTTAAGGAAGGAAAGACTAAAATTGAGAGAGATGGACTTGCCTGCAGACTTCTTATAATCAGTGTCTATAGTTTGAGACTAGAGCTAACAGCAAGGCTAAGTTCCTCATGAGCTGGCAGGAGAGGAAAGGAAGAAGAAAGAGTAAGGACCAAGTCTGTCAGTACTGACCTTAACTCTTCCTAGCTTCTGCTGTGTTGTTCTCTGTAATGTTCTCATGTAGCCTCTGGAGGTGTCCAGTACATATGGAATCTCTCCAGCCACCCCATGGCACACTGTCAGAGCTTCAGTTTAGGAGGTAGGTCACAGCCTACTGTGCATGCCAGAGCTGACAGCTTCTCACAAAACAGTTTCAAAACTAACTTGACTTCGTTGATAGCCATGTTGGTCATGAGTGCTCCTCTAGGGCAGGCCAAGTTCGGGAATGATTCATAGGGATGATGTTACTCTATACTATTGCTATTCCCACAGTGATACATGAAACTGCCTCTTCTTAAATACCCATTGGCGGTGGACCAGAATTTGACATGTATTATCTCATTTCATCATCACAACAACCTTATGAATTATTATTACTCTTATTCTACTTACAAAACTGTTCAGGGAGGCTAATAGGCTTGCTGAAGTTCACAAAACATGGTACAATACTATCTTTTTAATACTTCAATATGTGGTCTTTCTTTTTCAACATGGAGTCTCTAAAATAATGAATCCTTTGAAATGGAAAATCAAATCTGGGCTATAGGATTTAAACTCTGCTGTTCTCCAAAATGAAATTTTTCCTCTGTAATGTTAACTTCCGTTGCCTGCACCCCTACACTGAGATACACTTACGAATCAGTCATAGGAAAGGTTATCTCTGTGCCTTCCAAGACATCTACCAAGTTTATGGTCCTAATAGCCCAAGGATCCCACTGGATCAGCCATGGACTGTTCCTCACTGTCCTTCATGGTTGGTAACAACATTGTTGATTTTTTTCCTGTGTCCACTTCTTTCTTTTAATCTGTCACCACTCTCGTCCATTATCAGTAGTCCCCTACCTCTCACTTGCAGGCTTTCCCTATTCTAAATCCTGCTGCTAGATCAGTCTTCTCCAAACATCATTTTGCAAATGTCAACTCACATTCAGAAAGCATTCCATTGATATGATGTAGCATTTGGGCTGATATTGGGAAAGAATGGTTCATGATGTGACATGGAAAAATCATTCAGACTATATTATTAAATAAAAAACTTGGGTACAAAATACATAGAATGTTAATATTGATCGTGTATGTGTGGTAGAATTATGGATGATTTTATTTTCCTTTTGCTTATGTGTAGTTCCTAAATATTTTTGCAATAAAAATTTTTGTAATAAGACAAAAGGTAAGAGTTACTATAAAAAATAACAAAGAGGTACAGAAGGTAGTGTGAAATAAAATAATGGGCTCTTTTGTCCCCCACCATTCAATCATCTAAAAAGGTAAAAGTTGTCATGGCCAGTGTAGGGAATAGTGAGGAAAGGGCATGCTTATTCAACCATAGAATGTAAATTGCCACCGTCTTAGTAAAAGATAACGGGCGGCCAGGTTCATCAAAGTGAAAAATTTGCATAAGCTTTGGCCCCAAAATTCTTCTTTCAGAAAGGTGGCCCTCAAAGATTCATCTAGATCCACAGCGGCAGCATCACCTGAGAACTTGTCAAAAATGCAAATTCTCAGGCCCACCTCTCACCTATCAAGTCAGAAGTTCTGGGAGTGAGGCAGAGGAATCTGTGTTCTAACAAAACCTCCAGGTGACTCTCATGTATTTTTAGAGTTTGAGGGCCAGAGATAAAGAAATATCCACCATCCCTACGGAAATTTCTTTGTGTGAACAAAGGTACAAGAATGACTCCACACTGGTTTACATTCCCACTTTATTCATAAGAAATGTTGTAAAATTAGAATGTTTCCACTCAAGAGGGGAATTGCTAAATATTTTACTATTATACCCTGTTAAATACTGTGCATTAATTAAAGAGGAAAAGTATCAGGATGGAAAGATCATGAGATCTTTGCAGGAATATATATGTGTAATACTATTAACCAGCTCAAAGAATGCATGCACATATTTTTAATTTTTCATACAGTAAACTTTTTATTACTTAGGTTTAAAAAATCCTCCCATTAGTTTTTGCCACATTTTTATTAGTACATATTGGTTATACTGATTAACAAGTTTAATTTTGGTAGATTTATACTTCTTTTCATGGTCATTTTGACTTTGAGGAAGAGTCAGAAGTCACATGATGACTGGTGAAGAGCTGTATGAGGACATACTGTAATGTTTTTACAAGCATGCCTTTCCATTGGATGGCACTCAGCATCATTCACTGTATTGTTTTTGTCATGCTTCACAATGTACTTCAAACCTAATTCTCTAACTCCCACTCTCATCTCAGTATTTCCATAAAGAAATGTGGTTTATGTCAACTATTTTGAGAATGGTTTGATACTTGGTCTTATCTCCATTTAGGAGTTGAGGAAACTAAGAAATGTGATAGTTTAGTGACTTCTTGCCTCCAGTTACATGGGAAGCATCTGAACCTGGAACCAATTCGCTGTGTTCCAACCCAAGTGCCTGTGCCACTTCTCCAAACCAGTTGGCTCACTGTTCCCCTGGTAACCTTTGCTCATGCCATTTCTTCCTTAAAATGTTCTCAACCATGTACAGATTCCATGCAGTCTTTCCAGAGCTCTAATCATGGAAAAGCCTGAGTCCCTACACTATGTAGGTAAACCTTTTGCCATATGCAGGGCTTTGTTCCCTGCACTACCCTGGATAATACATCAGGTCTACAAAAGGCTATCACACCTTGGGATAGGAATTGCTCTATTTATTCTTTGTTTTCAGAACTTAAATAAATGAGATACTGGAATCCTGAAATAAATGGCTGCAGTTGATGAAAACCATGATAGATTTGCACTAACACATATTTACCATTGCTATGTCAATGACTGCTTAAGTGATGGCAATGACAACAATCAGAGAAGCATGCTCCTAACAGATTTTGTCCTTGGAACTCAGGAGCTGGGGTACAGATGAGAATGAGACTTCTCTAGGTACTCTTCTTCATATACTTTTGATTTCTGAGTTGTAGAAATACTTCAGTTATTCAAAAATAAATGTGAAAAGTTAAAATAAAACAAACCTTAAGGTTCAATACAAACCAAACAAATGAATCTAGCTGTATATCACACTGATTACCTAATGACATAGACAAAAGAATTTAATTGAAAGTCTGAATATAGTTCCCTGTGTGTATTTTCTCAGTGCAAATATTCTATGGATTAAAAGAACTTTAAAGAAAATAAAATTTTACTTAGGTGGTTGTTTGTTAATAATTAGAACGATAATAGAATTCTAAAATTATCCTATGTATAGTGTCAGAAAAAGCACTTATGTAAATGTATAGCTGTCATTATATGGTATGCAGAATAATGCCTTACTTCCCAAGATGTCCACATTTCAGACCTGAAATTATATTACACAGCAAAGGTATTGTGATAGATGGAATTCAGGTTACCATAAGATAGGGACACTAGAGCTGGACATGTAGATCAGCAGTAGAATGCTTGTCTAGCACGGGTGAGGCACTGGGTACAATCAGTAGTACTGGAAGAAAAAAAAAGACTGTTAGTTTAAAATAAGGAGATTAGGACTAGGGATTTAGCTCAGTGGTGCTGCTGCCTACCTTGCCTTGCAAGTCCAATGTCCCGAGTTTGATCCCTGGTACAAAAAACAAAAACAAACAAACAAAAATAAATAAATAGGGAGATTATTTTAGATGATGATGATGATGATGATGATGATGGTTTTGGTTTTGGAGGCAGGGTCTCACTATGGAGTTCAGGCTGGCCTTGGACTCATTGTATAGCCCAGGCTGGCCTCCAACTCACACCGTGCACCACCATGCCCAGTCCTTTCCAGATTATTGAGTCCAGTGAAGCACCACGAGCCCTTCTAGTGAGAGAAAAAGACAAAAAAGAGCAATACAAATGTCATAAAGGAGAAAAATGCAGAAGAGATTAGAAGCATGAGAGTGACCCAAATATCTTTGCTGGATTTGAAAGACGAAAGAAAGAGACTTTGTACCAAGAGATGCAGGTGGCCTCAGGAAACCGAGAATGGCCCTCAACTGACGAAGAAACAGGACATAATCTCTCTAACTACAAGGGACAGGACTCTGCTAAAAACTCTGCGAGCAAGGAAATAGATAGGTTCTCTTCTAGAGACCGCAGAAAGAAATGCAGCCCTGCTGAAACTTTGATTTTAATATGGTGTGACCTATACCAGACCTTTAAACCAAAGATACATGTTACTAAATGTGTTGTTTTAAATTGTTAAATTTGTAGTACTTTGTTATGGTAGTGTATAGGTTTGCAAAGGCTGCTAAAATAAAGTAACAGAAACTGGGTGACTTTAACAACAGAAATGTATTGTTTCAAGGGTCTGTCCAAAATCAAGATGTAGGCAGTGTTTGTTCCTTCTGAAGACTGTTTGAGAAAGACCTACTCCAGGTCTCTTCCCGTGGCCTATTAGTAACCATCTTCTCCCTGTGTCTTCAGATCATCTTCCCTCTATATGCATCTTTCAGGATATCAAACAAATCAGATTATGGCCTACCTTGGTGACCTCTTTTTAGTTGGTTACCTGTGCAAATACTTTGTCTACAAACAAGGTCATATTCGGAGATACTAAGGGTTGAGGCACCCAGCATATATATAGTATGTGGCTTCCCAACTATGTCAACTCAAAGGACCTAAAAAGCAGTAATATCCCTAAAGAAACAAGCATACCTAGTAACCAGATCTCCATTGCCAAATATCACTTCCCACTAAAGAAACTAGGACTTTTTGAAGAAATCACTGTTTCTTGCTTTAATGCCCAACAAGCACAAGTAAATCTAAGGAGTTTTGGTGTGGCAGAAAGAAAGGAAGAGTTTAAAAATTGATGAGGTGGGCCAGGGATTTAGCTCAGTGGCACCGTGCCTGCCTTGCAAGCACAAGGTCCTGAGTTGGATCCCTGGTACCAACAAAACAAAACAAACCAAACAAACAAAACACACACACACAAAAACTCATGCAACAAAAAATTAATGAGGTTACGTCAAAAGGATACAGGATCTTGTTTGAAGGTGTTACCCCTGAGAAAGTTTGAGATAATTTCAACATCAAGGAGAAAATTACAAATAATGGATTAAAATCCTTGAACTTTTTGTAAGTTCATGAGTCAGTAATGAGATTTTAAAAAGCACTTATTTTAGCAAAAGAATGCCACTTCATAAACACAGAAGGAGTGATAGAATTAGAAGATCACTATATTTCATCACTTGATGTAATAATTGATTCAACAAACAGATAGTAATCTCTACACAAAAGGTGACTGGGAGTAGCACATGACACCAGCATATTACTCCACAAAGCATTTCATAATCAGAAAGGGGGGAAGATACCTTTTTAATGGAAATATTTGAGGATTATTACTTTAAATAATCAGACTCAGTGTTACCAATAGTGGAACAATCTGACACTATGTAGGCCTTTTGACAGGAGGCATACCTGATATGAGCCACACCTATGCAATATTTTTTTGCCAAAAAGTTTAACTTGAATCTTACCACAAAGAACAATGGTACAAATTCAGAATGTGGCATGTTCTAAAGATAACTGCTCCAGACTCTGCAAGAGAAGTAGAGAGTGGAACAGTGGTTTCAGAAAGCTAGGGGTGGGGGACTGAGGAATGAGAAGTTGACCCACATTCCAGTTAGTTAGGAGGAGTGAGATTTTGAGATAGATTGCACAGCAGGCTGACCATAGTTAATAATAATGTATTATATATTTTTAAATCATTAAAAGTACATATTCTAAATATCCTTACTTAAAAAATATAAAATGATACATGAGGAAATGGATGTTAGGCAACTTGACACAGTCATCCCACAATGCATGCATAATAATCAGAATGTCACACTATACCCATAAGTATATACCGTCATTGTTTGTCAATTAAAAATAAAATTATAAAAAGAAGAAACTGAAGAAAACTTCAAATGAATATTCAACATTAGTAGGATTCTGGTATTTTTTAAAAATACTACTAAGACACATTTTGGGGACAATTTTAGTGGGAAAAGTATATTAGACAATATAAGGGAATATCTTGGTTTTTCTTCCTTCCTTCCTTCCTTCCTTCTTTCCTTTCAACTTCCCTTTCTTTTTGTGGTACTGGGGATTGAACCTAGGACCTATTTCATGCTACACATGCTACTACACCCCCAGTTCTGTTGGTTTATTTGATTTTATTATTTTATTTTATTTCAAGACAAGTTCTCACTAAGTTGTCCAAGCTGACCTTAAATTTGTAAACTTAGGATTCTCCTGTCTTAGCTTCCCAAGTAGCTGGGATTGTAGGCATGCTTGGCCTATTTTGTTGTTAAGTGTGATGATGTGATTATATCAGAAATGTCTTTACTCTTATGCATGCTGCATGAAGTATTTTATTCAGTGCCATAATACCTGAAGGTTATTTTAAATAGTTCAGAAAAAAAATTGTATACCAAAGCCTATTCTTAGCAGCCTCTGAGAACAGATACTTAGGAATTTTGCAAGCCATTTGTTAAATCATTGGTGGCTTAAAATATTCACAATGGGAAATTTTATTCTATTCTATAGAAATTGGCAATTACCACAAATAAAGGCCAACCTTGACCACCCCTAACCCAGTTTATCTGCCTGCCACTGCATATGGAATCAAATCCTAATAAATGGTGAAACATTTCAAATTGTTTTCTATATGTTGTTATTCTTTCAACTTTTGTGAAGATTTGAAATAGAAGAGTTTTTCCTTCCTGGGAATTCCGAAAGCCACAGAGAGAAAGAGGTAACAGAGAGGAAGGCCATAGGGCATCACTTAGCTTGGGAATTGCCCAGAAGAGGGTCCATATTTCTCCCTGGGGCCTCTGGCAAGCCTGGCCTGAGTTTGAGGAAAAGGCACACTTCCTACTCCTGCTCTAGGCAGAACCCTGGCTGCTTCCATTCCTCTAAGCCTAGAACTGGGCTGCTGGCTTAGCGGCTAGATTGGGTTCACAGGATCCTACAGAAAACTTCTAATTCTTATGAAAAGTCTAAGGTAAAGGTAAGTGGTCTGTGGCAATTATGAGTGGCAGTATGGGTCCCTCTTCATTTTACTTTCTCACTTCCTTTTCATTTCTTTCCACCATTAATTATCTGTTCCTCTCACGGTAGCTCCCTCTCTTTACTACTCTCTTTACTACTAATTTTACTCAGAAGCATTCTCCCTACACTCTTCCTAGCTCCATCTTACCTACTCTCCCAGGGCAATCACGATACTTTCCTGCTCTACAAAATCTCCCCACATAACCTCTCCCTTTCTTTGACACACCTCATGGCCCTTGATGTCTGAAGTTGCGCCTTGACATATACTGTCTGGGATTGAGTTATGAGGCCAAGTTTTAGAAACTGACTTGGAAGACTCTGGAGGGCAGAAACTGGATTCGATATCTACTTACTGTAGAAAAACACAAGAACACTCCTTTCTCTCAAATACAGGCTGATACAAAATATCTACTGGACTTGCTTGAATTTTTATACTTTCTCTCAGCTTCTCAATTTTTAAAATTTGTTACATTTCTCTCTTCTTCTCTTCCTTCCATTTGATTCCTGAGTCTGTTCTAGGACAGCTGGTGTTCTCGGGAGATCATTCCTTCCCCTTGCTTTCCTCCTCTCCTTCAGCCTCTGAGGCTATCGATGTGGCTGGTCCTGACTCTGGGTCTCTTCTCCACTCAAGGCCTCCTCTTTACTCAGGGAACTTTCTGGCATCGAACTCCATGACAAAAAGAAAGGCTGTCTCAGAGAAATATAGATGCATGATACATTGTTCTCACTCCTGCTTTCCATCCCCCAAGTCTTCAGGCTCCTGGAAAGAAGTAGGGTCCAGTAGCATGGAAATCTCAGACATCTGCATCACACATTTTTTTCTCTCTCATCCCTTTTCCACCCTCCCCCATCCCCTTGAATTCTCCACACTGATTCTTGGGGTAAAATCTCACACATTTTCTCAATCTATATGCAAACCAGGTAGGATTGACAGCCAAAGAAAGCTGCACATTGCCTGGTTTAAAGTTTATCTGTTCTCTCTCTGAAGGAAAATCTTTGAGCTCTGTGACAGTGCCTGGAAGCCATGGCCCTTGTCCTTGACTGCCCCAGCCCAGGCGAGTGTCTGACCCCTGCTAATGCGCAGGACCTTTTGGAGCAGACAGTGGGGGAGGAGGTAACCAGAGCCCACCGAATGCCTGCGATTCATGTTCTCTGAAGGGATCAGAGTGTTATTAGAAACGCTGCCTGCCAAATGCCGGGCAAATGTTACCAATTTATTAATCCTGAGGAACCAATGTGTGAAACTGGACAGAGAGGAGAGAGGCCAGTTGCCTTCTCTCCCCACTTCCTGCTGGTGGCAGAGGGAGGGTGGGGTATAAAGGATTCTGCCTCCTCCAGGAGGATGTTGGTGTCTTAATCACATGTGATAGTGACAACAAATATTCTTGGCTGCAGCTTCAAAGGATGGGGAGATAATTGTATCCACTACTCCTGGGCTGGATAGCTGCAATCCTTAGGCTGCAGCTTGCTGGTTGTGAGACATGATGGCCAGAAAAGTGGGGAACTTAGTCCTCTCTGTGCCTCTGTCCTCAGCATCTTCTCACTATTATGACCAAGGGAGAGTGCAGGAGTAAGAGTTCTCTCAATGGCTACCATGTGTATAGTATGCTTGTCACTTAGCTTTGTCATGTAAATGATTTGCAATTAGTTAGTGTCTTATGGCTGTTTGCAGTTTCTCCCCAGTGAAAAAGAGGGCTCCTTCAGAGTAGTGTGCATTTCTCTCTGCCTCACTGTCGTTGATTTGTGTTCTTAAAGGTGATCAAGTTGAAAAACACATTACCAGCCACCATTTGTTAAAGAATTGTATACCCTTATTATACATTATCTCTTTTAATCCCTATACCAATGCCCACATGAGATAGATATTGCTCTTGTTCACTTTGTATTGAAGAAACTGAGTTAATCAAATTAATCAACTAGGCCAAGGCTGTAGGTTCAAATGGGCAAGACTCAAGCTCAGGTCTGTTTAGCCACTCATGTCCAAGGAGAGTGGAAATTCTACAAAATTCTTGGATAATTTGATAAGACTTTTAGGAAGCATATGCAGGTAATTTTCTTGGTAATAGTGCTTTGAGAAGTCTTGTAGTTCAGATTATCAATTTTTAAAAGAATTGGATTACAACAAAACCCATGGATACATATTTTAGAGCATAAATAATTTTTATGGAGATTCACATAAATTCTAGAGTCTTATAAAGTATCAGGCTTGTTTGGATAGGCATCATTATTGTTACATAAAACTATAGGGGTGTGGGAAAAATCTTATTATTTTAGAATCCTATGTATTTAGACTTTGGAAGAATATTATTTACTTTGTAATGTGTCATGATGAGTCATGTCTCAACACTAAAGGCAAGGTAGTGTCTAGCAGGGAAGTCTGATTAGTAAATTTTGAAGTAGATTATTGGTAATAGCTCTTTTATTAAAACCAACACTTATTAACTAAAGATAGACCTGTTTGTCAATTGTGGCTATGAGTATTTGGAGATGTTGATAAAGTCTCCATGACTGAATGCTATTATGCTCGTATTAAATTCAGGTCTGATGGAAATGTACTCGAAACATTACAGTTATCAAGTGTACTAACTGGCATGCTGTGACTAATGAAAGGCAAAGTTACCATCTATTCTCTGGGTGCTTTCCTGCCTCCTCCCCTTTTCTGACAGGTGAAGGTTGTGGTGAACCATGAGGCAGGAGTAGGTACTTCTTCACTTAGAGGGAGAATGGTCAACTGAGCATCACTGAGATATGGAAGGAAAGTTCATCCTTTATTCTTAACTAAATTCCAGTCTAATTCCTCTTTCTTGTTTTGATATGTGTAAAAGCTTCTTCTGTTTTCTCTTCCTATAAGCTGTTTACATCCTTCCCTAAATCCTTTCAGGAGAATAAATCACTCACTAAAAATCAACCTCTAATCCAATGAAGTTACACATATTTATTTTAAAATAATTATTTTCAGGTCCAAAAAGTGAAACAATTTTTTTGTCCCTTCAATATTATAGCAGTGAAAGACCCCTGAGGACTTGGAAATTGCAATATCCTCTAAGATTCACATGCAAAGTTATTAGACATCTAGTATAAGAATAATGAATAAGTCCAAAAATAATAATGGCAGCAATAATAAGGTACAGAATTGATGATGTGAGTACAACTGAAACTTGAACTGGGAATTCTCCCAAGGAGACATGGCTGAAATGTAAGCATATTATAGCAAGAGGAAATGGAAAGAAAATACTCTATTCTATTTGGAGAATGACTGTAAACAAAGGCTGGCTCTCAAGGATAAAAAGGATAATTGGAAAAATGCCAATCTTCCATGCTATATTGACTCAGTATTTCTCAAAAAACTGAGTACACTGTCAACTGATTTAATACAGACAAATCTAAGTTTCTAGTTTTTCTTGGAAAATTGGGAGGACCTGGCTTATCCAACTGATCATGATAGGCCAGAGATATAATGGCTTCCATTAGAAGGACATGCGCTCTCTAGCTTGCCACAGTTGCCATGTTCCCTACCATTGCCTGCTCACTGACCTTCGTCCATCTTCTATATTACATCTTCGTGAGTTTTTGAGTGTGTGACCCCTGACTGGTAAGCGTGCCTTCAGCTACTTATGCTGAAATTAGCTTCTTAAGACCCTGGACTCTCCTTGTTCTGATTCCATGCTGAGCATGGAAACTTGAGACTTTGGCTTTCCATGTAATTTGCCTATAGGGGAAGAATGCATTGATCAATATATGAAGAACTACATAGAGTACTGTAAATGTAAACAAGGGCTTAAGATTCAGAATGGACATGCCTGGTTCCAATTCTGGCTCTTACACTTACTATAAAAGGTCATCATGAGAATTCTTCACACCCTGGCAGTTAACCTCACCTGGACATGATGCCCTGGGTCACTGGGGGTTGCATACCAGAACATTCAAATTGTAAAATATTATATGAGCCAAGTAAATACTTTTATGTCACAAACTGCAGCATCCCCAAGTCCAAATGACCCTCCAAAAAACTTGAATTTCTCTAGATAGTGGACATTACAAAAGAAAGCAAATTATTGGTTGGAAATATATGATTGGTTATCTGTTTCAGGGAGGAAGATGGGGAAATGGTGGCTGGAACATGAATTTTGAATGTAGGAAGCTTATATTCAAGTCTGTCTTCTTGTTTTACAGTATGAGTTATTTCTCATTGCTGAGACAAAATACCCAACACCCAAAGTTAAAGGAGGAACAGTTTACTTGGCTCACACTTTGTAGAGGTTTCAGTCTATAATCGGCTGGCTCTAAGACAGGGAGGCATAGCAGAGGAGAAACAGTTCATGGTGGACACAAGGTAACAAAGTAAGCAAGAGACCATAGCAGGATCTTTTTGTCCCTTGTATATTCTATCTAAACTATCGGGATTTGGGCGGTACCAAACCAATCAGTGGACTGATTTAGTAATCACACACCCTTAATCCCAGCATCATGCACTCTAGCTTTGGCCACTTCTGAAAAAAAGCCCCACCAATGACTACATGAGACTTTGGGAGGACATCTAAACACAAGCCATAACACTATATTAACCATGTAAATTTAAGGGAGTCATTAAGTTTTCTGAATCACTAAGATAAAAATTTCCTCCTTACATAAACTTTGTGAGGATCAGATGGAATAAGTCAGGGAAGACAAAAAGAAAG
This sequence comes from Heterocephalus glaber, assembly GCF_000247695.1. The sequence goes on from NW_004624772.1 coordinate 14,812,740, forward strand.
GAGAAGCTATAAAATGTGTGGGATATATAGAGACAAAATTTTTATAAGCCTTTTTATGAGCAAGAATAGAATTAGTAAGAGAAGGATCCAGAAAACCTACATCAGGATTTCTAAGCCTATCAGAGTAGCATTCACAGACAAGAGATGAGTGCCAGGCTGAGAACACTCATAATTATCAAAACCGGATGTATAAATTAAACTAGATTCTGATTTATGAAATAAATAATAACATCCAGTCATGACAAAGGTAGAGAGTATCACAAACACTACTAGTGAAAGTATAAACTGGAGTAAAGAAGCAATTTGGCAGTACCTATCAAAAATGTAGCTATGTATCTGTTGACTGAGTAATTCCATTCTAAGAATGTATCCTAAAGAAATATTTATATAAGTGGGCACTAATATGAGAATGTTCAAGGTAATATCAAACTAGTAATAGAGAGATAGTTAATACATTTTACATATTCTTACTATGGTTCTACATAACCATTAACAGGAGGTAGATACATATGCTGCATTTTGGAATGGAGTTTGTAATGTGTGACTACAAGTTGTACTACAATATGTATAATGTGACCATATTTTTAAAATGACCTAGATGTACATATGTACCTAGAAAAATTACAGTTTCCAGACCTAAGTTTTAACATTGGTTTCTACAGGGGAGTGGGAGTTAAATGTAAGGAAGGAACTCTTACTGTTTACTTTATATACTTTAAACTTACTTGAGTATTTTTGAATGATCTTATAGTACTCTTGTATTTTAAAAAATGCAATTTAGTTTCTCAACCCCCAAAAATGATAATTGTTTAAGGTGATGGCATTTCTAGTTACCCCAGTTTGGTCATCCTATGTTATATACAGTTTTATCACACTGCATTCCATAAATATGTACAATTATTTCATGACTAAATGAGATTAAAAATTGAAAAGGAAAAAGTTAAACTAATATGTAAACTCAGAAAAAGAAGCAATTAAAGAGATAACGCTAAAGGTAGACATAAACAGAGGCTGGTGAGCCACACATCTGGGTGTCTACAAGATTGTTACTGCACTGACCGTCCTGTGAATTTGTCCACAGATTCTGACTCTGTCTCTGCTCCAATGTTGTGTCTTCTCTGGTGTCAACTTACTGTCCTACTCCAGCTACTTCCATGACTCAGACTTTCTTTAAGGGCTGGGTTTGGGCATTTTCCTCATATTTTCTCACATCACCTAATCCTCTCCTAAGGCTACTTTTAATTCTGTCATCCTATCTTAGTATCGACATATTCAGTCAAGAGGCCCAAATGGGCTAGGACGTCTTCAAGGTAGCAACAAATGTGAACGTTCCTCATAGATGAGCACCTGCCACTTAGGAAGAAGTTGCTCCCAAATTCATGCATGATTCCTAGGGAGATGACTGGGACACCAATGGGAATGGTCAGGACAGAGTCACAGACATGTTGTTCCTAAAAGCCCTAACATTCTGGACCCAGTGGGCCCAGGTGGTATATAATTTTTTGAGTATAACTCTCTGGGGACACAGGGAGGCCGATAGCTTGAGACAATCTCTCCCTCTTAGCTTGCCTAGACACTGACCTCTCTAAATGAGGGTCTTTATTTATATTGCACTTTCTAATACATCAACAACATGTGGGAAGACTCCAGGAGTGAACTTAACTTTCTTTTAAAACGTGTAGTGTGGATCAGAAGCACGGCTCCATATACCTGGAGACCTTTATTCTTCTACTTCTCAACAAGCAGGCTGGGGTGAGATTTGTCCATTGACAACAGAGATGGTTAGAAAGATACAGCTTCTCCCAAGATTAGAATTGAAACCCAACCTCCATTAAGTTAAGAAATCCTCAATGAAGACTGTCTGGCTCTATCAGCCCTGCAAGCTTTTAGGAGCTGAGACAGGAACTTCTTAGAACCCAGGACAGAAGTATTTTCTAATAGTCCCTTTTACATTTTCACTTTTCCATGACTCTTAAAACAATCCTGATCAGGATCATTTTCCTGTTGAATCTCAATTCTGGATCTCCTGCCTATCAAATGCTAAGGAGAAGAGTTAAAAGCACTATATAAGTAAAATTTTTTTTATTGTAATTGCAGAATATTAGAAAAAATACTATATATTTTTTAGTGTTCTGTCTCTTTACCAAGAGTGTGTGTTTACATGTGTCACATAAACATAAAATAATACCTGGTATTAATAGTAAATTCTGTATTTATTTATTAGTAATAAATCCTGTATTATCACTTTGTTGAGAATGATAAGTGAAAAAGTACCTAGAAAAGCACAATGTATTATACAGATATCATTTTGTTATTATGTGGCATGAGTGAATAATAGTTTGTTATACATTTTTAAGTAGGAAAAAGTAAAAAGTCAAAGCTTAAGATATAATTATTTTAAATTTCCGAGAGAATCTATAAATTTTTATGTTGACAGAATCACAGATTATTTTTTTAACTTCTGAAGGCAAAATTGCTTTTCTCTCTGAACCTGAATAACAGATTCTTCCCCAAATAGATGTTTGCTCTACAATACAGATAATTCATTATGCTATGTATTTATGTGTATCTATCTACACATCATCTATGTACAATAGAATAATTATTTATGCTATGTATACATATGTCTGTCTATCTATCTTTCTATCTATCTATCAACTATTGGAGGGCTAAATGCTTTACTGGAAGAAAAAGACAAAGGGCATCATCTGCTTCTGTTAAAGGCAATATTGGACAAGTGAGTGGGCAGAAACCCACCCTAAATTCTATTTTATGAAAGCCTAGATTTAAGAAATTTAAGTCAAAGAGTGACCTGCTAAGATCCTTGAACCCTTACAGAATAAATGTGAAGTTGCTCAATAATCAAATTATGTTAGAACTCACCGTGTGTGTAATATCACAGACAAGCCACCCGGGGTCATACACCCTGGGATGTAAAGAGTGTGATTCAATTTCTTGGCAACAATTTTAAAGATGTGGGTTATTCACATAACATTTGTTCATTTACTTATTCACACCAACAAGAACAAATACCAAGTAATGTATTATATATATAATTAATGAATATAATAATAATCAAAGTTCTAAGCTTGCAATGTACATAGTATGGTGGAAACAATGGAGATGCTGCTTAAATTATTGGAAGAATGAGAAAAGTCTTCTCAAAGGGGGTGAAATATGACACAGACCTTAAAAGATAAAAGGAGTTCTCCAGGTAAAGAATAAGAGGCAGAAATTCCAGAAATAGAAAATAGGAACTAAGTTAATAAAGGCACAAAAATGAGTAAAAAGCCTGACAAGAAGGGAACTGAGGCTAGAGGGCTATAGTAGAGAAGGGAACAGAGATGAAATTGTAAAGGATGCACATATATCATTCAAAGACTTTGACTTTTTAACTCAGGCAACAGGAGCTACTGATGGCTTTCCAGTGGGAGAGGTATCAGGAGACAATCAATGTCTTAGTGATTGCAGTCGAAGCTGTGGAATGAAGTCTGAAATTGGCCCTTTAGGATCTGTTGAAATAGTGCTGGCAAGAGATATTAAGAAACTAACTCAGTCCAGGGCCAGGGGAGTAGAGAACAGGAGAGATAGAGAGCAGAGGACATTCCTTATTGGAATTTCATCTTGCCCCCAACCTTGACATAGGTACTTTATGCACCCTTTATTTTATTTTATTTACCTTTTGTAACAATCCTTTGAGTCAAGTGCAACCCCTTTTGAAAATGGATGTCTATGAGGATAACTCATTCAAGAGCACACAGGCATTAAATGGCCCAGCCAGGGATTGAACCAAGGTCTGCTAAATACCAAGGCCCAAGAATCAAAAGAACTTGATTGCACATGGTGGCACATGCCTGTTATCTCAGCTACTTGGGAGGCTGAGGCAAGAGGACCATGAATTCAAGGTCTGCCTGGAAAACTTACTGAGATTCTGTCTCAAAATAAAAAATGGCTGAGGTTATAGCTAGTGGTAGACAACTTGCCTAACATGTGCAAGAATCTCTGAGTTCAATCCTCCAGATTCTAAATATAGATAGATGATAGACAGACAGACAGATATAGATAAACAAATTAGGACTTGGTGAATGATTAAATATTTCTTCCAATTTGAGTTCCATCACTACTCACATTGCTAAACTTGCCCCAGGCTCTAGCAACCCTGGGAAAAACTATTTTGCAGGTTATGTTGTCATGGGGAAAGGAGTATTTCTTAAAATGTTGGAGTCCAAGTCCACGTTTACCCTATGTAAATCTGTATGCATTTTTCATTGCTCTTTTCCTTTAAAATTTTTTATTAAGTGTTTTGGCACAATTTAGGTATACATTATGATCACATTCATCATTGGAAATTTGGGGCTGGGGATTTAGCTCAGTGGTACCACACCTGCCTTGTAAGTGCAAGGTCCTCAGTTCAATCCCCGGTACAAAACAACAACAACAACACCAACAACAACACCTTCATCATTGGGAATTTGTACATGTACATGATATATCTTGGTTCTTGTTTTTTCTCCATTCCGCTACTCTCCCTTCCACTCCTCCCTTTTTACAAAAGTACAACAACTTTGTTTCTGCTTTTTCCTTCTTTTCTCATATTTTTCTTTCCCTTCTTTCCTTTCCCCTACCCCTCCCACTTCCCCTTTCCCTTTGCCCCTTTTCTTCCTATTTCACATTACCTATTTTGGTCCTCATTTACACTTTCAGTGTCTCATACTAGAGAAACTATTCAGTATTTGCACATATGTGTCCTATTTATTTCACTTAAGAGTATGGTCTCAATGTGCATCCATTTAGGTATAAATGTCTGTAGTTTATCATTCTTTATGGCTGAGTAGTACTCTATTTTATTTTTAAAAACCCACATCTTCTTGATCCAGTCACCAGCTGATGGGCATTTGGGCCGTTTCCAAGATTTAGCTATTACAAACTGTGCCGCTATAAACATGGGTGCACATATATCGCTGTGGTGTGATGCTTTTAATTCTTTTGGGAATCTACCCAGTAGGGCAATAGCTGGGTCAAATGGGACCTCTAGTCCTAGTTTTTTGAGGAATCTCCATACTGATTTCCACAGTGGTTGTACCAGTCTACACTCCCAACAACAGTGGAGAAGGGTTCCTTTTTCCCCAGAGCCCCACCAGCATTTGTTGGTTGATTTCTTGACAGCAGCCATTCTCTCTGGGGTGAGGTGGAATCTCAGTGTTATTTTCATTCCCATCTCTCAAATGTCCAGTGATACTGAATATTTTTTCATATGTTTATTTGCTGTTTCTACTTCTTTGTCTGAAAAATGTCTGTTCATTTCAGATGCCCATTTTTGGATTGGGTCTTTAAATTTGGAAGGTCTAATTTTTTAAAAAATTCTTTATATATTCTAGATACCAGGATCTTTGTCTGAGGAATAACTGCTAAAGATTTTTTCCCACATTGTGGGTTGTCTCTTCACTCTGTTGGTGGTTTCTCTTGCTGTGCAGGAGCTTTTTAGTAAGATGAGGTTCCAGTTAGTGATTCTTTGTGCTAGTTCACATGCGATTAAAGTTTTGTTCATAAGGCCTTTTCCTACACCAGTGTCTTCAAGAGTTGTACCAAACCTATCTTCTATCAGGTTTAGTGTTTCTGTTTTAATATTTAGATCTCTGATCCACTTCAATTTTAGTTTAGTGCATGGTGAGAGATAGAGGTCTAGGTTTAATCTTTAGCAAATTGAAACCCAGTTTTTCTAGCACCATTTATTAAAGAGGCTATCTTTCCTCCAGTGAGGCTGTTTGGCTCCTCTGTCAAAGATGAGATGGCTGAGTGTGTCTGGAGTTGTTTCTGCATCTTCTAATTTGTTCCATTGATCCTCAGGTATGATTCCATTGCTGCTTTCATTGCGTTTTCATAAGCTTAGTGGCTTAAGACAATATGCATTTATTATTTTATATCTCTGTAGGTTTGAAGTCTGACAGGGGTGTCACTGGGCTATGATCAAAGTAGAGTTCCTTTCTTAAGACCTTAGAAAAAAATTTTTGCTTAATTTTCCCAACATTTAGAGGCCACTGCTTTGGTTCATGGCACCCTTTCTCCATTCATGGCAGGTTGAGTACTCACATTGAATCAGTCCAACCTTCACTTCTCCTTTCTCTTCCACTTTCAAGGACTCTTCTGTTTACTTTGGGCCCAGTGGATAATCCAGGATAATCTCCCTGGTGTTATATCTGATGATTGGCAACTTTGATTCCATCTGCAACCTTAATTCCCCTGTGCCACAAAAGGAAACATGTTAGAAATTCTGGGGATTAAGACATGGAAATTTTTGTGGGGGACATTATTTGCCTATCATGAGATTCTTTATGGTATTTTACAGTTGAATCTTCTTTCACTATTTCTGGAAACTTACAAGGAGAGCATGGTGAGGAAAGAGTTAAGTAGGCATCCAAGAGGTACGATGACCTCTTGACAATGTTGAGTGTGGTATGGACCAATGGGCCAAGAGCTGAGTGGTTACATCTTCGAAGAAATGCTCATCAAGCCATGACCAGTGGAAAGCAGAACATCAGTCACCTGGGAAACCAAGTAAACATAAACATACAGCCATCCGTCACTGCCATCTGGAAGAAATTGGGTAGTGAGGGTCTTCCTGTTAGGCCTTGCTCCAGTATTTATTTGTATAGCTGGAGATCCCAGGCCAGCCTTTCTGTCAGCGATGCTTCAGTGAGGAGTATGGGCCTGAATCTCAGCCTGAAAGTAAAACATACCACCTTTCTTTGTGCATGTGGATGTAAATATTACTAGTAGACAGGTCACTCAAGAGATAGGTGCCTGTATTTCCAAGTCTAAACAATCGTGGTAGGTCATACGGGGAGGCCCCTGTGTGCTTGTTGGCAGCACTGTGTTTAGAAAAATGAATTTCCAGTGAATGCTGCCTGTGTTGTGCTCTGTCTAGGAGCTACGGTGTCCAAAATGTAGACTTACCAGCTCCACCTTGGTCAATGATTTCAGGTCAAGATATGTAGGCAAAACATGATTTTATTTGGGTCTACTATATGAGGTGCTATGCAAAGTTATAAGCTTCTCCTCCTGTTGGTCAAAGAATGTGTTTTCAGCTGTTACTCTGGTGGTGATGATAGATTTGCCCTGCTCCCTTCACATGTCCCTGCCCTGTCCCTCAAGTGAGTGGAAGTGTATTTACAAGGCAGCTGGCTGGGGTAGGCAGGGGCAGGTCTGAGGCATGGATCAGAGCAAAGTGAAGTGACCCCTACAGGGAACAAACCTGTGACCTTGGCCTCCTCAGCACTATTTCCTTACAGACTCAGCTAAGAATGCCCCTGAAAGCTGGCCCTTCATCCAGATCCATATGGCACATTAAAATGCTCAACATGTGCCTGGCTGCAGCAAGAGGAACAGTCACTCCAAGTTCAATTTCCTGGTGTCATGTTGTCTTCTCTTACCTTGAAGACATGTTTGGAGAGACCTCCTCTCACAACACTGAGTCAAAGCCAGGCAAACACATCCTTGATGAGCTGCATAGACTTCTTATCCTCAACCATGGTTACACCATGGGCTCTTGAAGGGTCTGGACTTGAAAGATGCTGGTGAAATTATTCTTAAGTGGATGAATTAGTGAGAAAGATGAAATTTTTACATATATCTTGACTTTATTTTGGAAGGTTGCCCTCAAAATTCTCACATTCCTTATCATTTATCTTATGGAGAGGAGATACTTACCTTAAAGTACTACTGGCCACTAGAAATATAATACAAACCCCAAATGTAAGGCACATGTATGCTTTTATGTTTTCTAGAAGCTATATTAAAATACTTAAAAAAAGGAAAGGATGAAATTCATTCTTAATTTAATCCTATATAACTAAAACATAATTTCACATATACATTATATAAACATTATCAACGAGCTTTTTTTGTTCTTCTTTGGTATGAACTCTAGCAGTCCATCTCAGCTCAGACTAATTAGATTTCATATAGCCAGTCACTTGTAGCTAGTAGCTACTGTATTATTCAATAGTGCAGCTCTACAGACTTTTACTTTCATTGACTAATATTATTAATTAGCACTTGAATTACCCTTAATGAAGAACCCTTACTTTCCTTAGCTCGTTAGTAATTACCACACCGATAAATTCTAGTATAAGCTCATAGGTCATTGATCTAGGCTTGGAAGGAGGTTCCATATTTCTCCTCATCACACATGCTGCCACTGCTGTAGGAATCCCCCAAAGAGAGCAAAATAGGGTGCTTCCGAAGAGACTCTAGTGAGTGAGATGACTCTTAATTTTAATTAACTAAAATGTTGCAGTTAATTTTGGCCAAATAGTTTAGGTGGACACACCCATATTATAAATGCCATTACTGCATAAGACTGGCCCAAGTGTCAGTGATGTGCAGATTCACCTTGAGAACCCATTCCAAACTCCTTCCGTGGTTTTAGCAGTTGTCCTCGTTTTGAACACCCTTGGATCCTAAGAAAATCCAGGCCTGTGCAGAAACACATTTCTCCTGTGCCCCTCACATCCAGCTCCCTACTTTCTATTATTTCGCTTATTTTAGAGCTCCAAAAAGCACACCTGAAGCTTTTATCCTGTTTCCAGAAAGCAATTGAATTCCTAGTCACCCCTTTATTTCTGATTTTTCAACAGTAGCAATATTTGGTAAAATTTCCTAATTTTATTTCCAGCTACCTATGGCTGCAATTCCCTTCCCAGATTTCCTCTCAGATAGACTTAATTCTAGCAATTTCACAACATTAAGTTTTGCAGTCAGATGGCCTACAATGATCCTTTGCTTAGAACTCTGGTGCTGTGATTTTTCTCTTGAAACCCAAATCATCTTTGGAAAAGACAACTAGTTTCTCACCCAAGTCGTGTCCACACAGGTCTATTCCCAGACCACATCTGGCATGAAGAGAAGCTCAGTGTAGCACACAATAGGCAACTTAGCCTCATTTTAGACCAGACGGTTCTGAAGATCCTGTCTCTTGCCTGTTGATCCCACCTTTAGTCCCCATCAGAATGACTCCTTGGGGAGGGATCCAGACAGTCATTAAACACAAGGATTTTCCTAAAGTGTGCCTTTATTCTGCTGCTCTCCTGATTAACACACTCTCAAGGCTGATTAATGTACTCTGCAAGGTGAAGTCCAAATCTTTTAATCATGCAACAAAGCCTTGCATTTTAGGGCTCTGTGCTACCTCTGCAGACTCCTCTCCTCTCATGTCTCATGCCTCAAACACTATCCCTACACTTTCCTGAAAACATTAGGTGGATTCAGGTGTGTACTCTCTATACCTGAATGGCCAGTTCTCTCACCTGCACCTTTGTATACCTTGCTGTCACTTAGTCACCTACTTCCCAGATGGAGCTTATCACTCCTTCTTTTGTGACTCCCAACCCTGTCCAGATCTCTGGCACAAAGCCAAGGAGAGGATTTATTTATATGGCTAACCAAAACTCACCTGGGAGCAAAGACTGTGGCTTGGTTAAAACTGACTTTCCTTTGCCTATCAAGATGACTATGCATGAATAGGTATTTCACCATTGATGAAGGAAGAAAGAACAGACATTTATCTAAAAGATACAGGGATGTCCTATCCTAGAGAAAGGGGTTTGTCAACTCATCTCCCTCATAGCTCCTCCTTTTCTCTAGGAAATATTTAGAATTTAAGCATGATTAAGGTTCTGGAACTTTTTGGTGTCCTGGAAGATAAAGGAATTACAAGAATGTAGGAAGAGAAAATCAACTGGCTGATTCATAGAATTTCTACTGGCCATAAAAGTTATAAAAGGATCATACCACAGCGATACATGAACACCCATGTCTATAGCAGCACAGTTTGTAATAACTAAAACTTGGAAACAGCCCAATTGCCCATCAACTGGAGACTGAATAAAGAAGATGTGTGTTGTTTTTTTAAAAATAAAATGGAGTGCCACTCAACCATAAAGAATGAGAAACCGGAGACATTTATAGCTAAATGGATGTACATTGAGGCCGTAGTCTTAAGTGAAATAAATAGGACAAATGTGTAAATACTGAACAGTTTCTCTGGTGTGAAAAACTATAAGTGTAAATAAGGATCAAAATGTATAATTGATAATTGAACTAGGAAGAAAAGGTCTAAAGGAGTAGGGGAAGTGAGAGGGGAAAGGGAATGGAAAGAAGGGAAAAGAAAAAAACGTGAGAAAAGGAAAAAATGGAAACAAAGTTTTTGTAAATAAGGAAGGGTGGAGGGGGTGAAGGGAGGGCAGGGGAATGGGGAAAAAATAAGAACCAAGATACATCATGTAAAGGTACAAGATCCCAGTGATGAATGTAACTGTATTTATACCTAAAATGTACCAATAAACTTAATTTTAAAAAGTTATCAAAGGGACCCTCAGAAATCTTTTTAGGTTTCCTAGCTTAGTTCAGCATGGAAGGAAAAAAAGGGAGGAATTCAGGACAAACATTACAAAAGCTTGATGAACAAAGTGCAATAAAGTGAGAACTCAAACTTTTTGCCCTATTACAACCAGTAAGGGGTCCTTAGATCTTTGCTCGATGACAATTACAAGTTGACTCAAGAAAATCCTACAGGATGTGAGATTATTGGAGTGGTTTATCTCAGACTTATAAAATCTGAGGAAGATTTCCTTCACAATCTTGGCCCTTCATAAAAGGCTTATATTTCATACAGAATGGAATTGACACTTCGGGGAGCTTAGCGGTAGCAGTTAAAGAAAGAGTGAAATTTGTGGTAATATTTGAGCGTCTCTTACTAATCTACTTAAATAAGCAACTACACACCAGAGAAAAATATATTTTAAAAACACTATCTAAAGATAATGGAGAGTGATAAAATTCTCCAGTGTCATTGATATTGGAAGGAGTCAATACATGGAAAAAGGAAATGGCGTTGGTGAGTTTCTAAATTTCATAGCTTTTAGACTGAGGCAGAATCTAGTCTGCACCATTTAGAATGACTAAGTAAATTACACGCAATCCTCAAAGGATGGAGACAAAGTGTGGGTGGGGAATCCCACTGCCCCCATCTTGTGACTGACCTTTGACCTACACTCCTGTGGGGCAGACCCCAAAACACTCAGCAAAGCTAAAGGAGCTCAGCCATTGTCCTTAACCAGAGGACATTAAACAGATAATAAGAAAAAATAATGAACATCTTTACACAGTAAGTATGACAACTTAGAAGAAACAGATATACTTCTTAAAAGATGCAAATGAATGAAGTTCAACCCAAACTGTACAGTCCAAATTCTACTTTAAGAATTACTCTAAGAATTAAAAACCTCTCTGAAATCCAACTCTTGACCCAGAGGCTTCACAGGGAAATTCTAGCAAACTTTGAAAGAAAATATACCAATTCTCTACAAAAACAAAAAACAGTGGGAAGAAAGACTTCTCATTTTATAAGGCCAACATTGCCTTCATACCAAAACCAGACATTATAAGAAAATAAAACTTCTACTCGGTATCCCTCATGAACACAGATACAAAAAATCTACAAAATGTTAGCAAATCAAATCTAAATGTTAAAATAATATAGCATGACCAAATTGCATTTGTCCTTGAACTGTAATACTGTCAAACATTTGAAAATCAATCAATACATTTTATTATATAAAGAGGCTAAAACAATAAAACCATAAGATCATCTCACTAGATGCAGAAATATCACTTGACAAAATTCAATATTTGTTTATGATGAAAACTCTAAGGAAACTAAGAATTAAAGATTGAGACTTCCTCAGCCTGATAAAAGGCATACATGAAAAATTCATAGCTAATATCATACTTAATGGTGAAATCCTGGATACTTTTTTCCTCTAATACCAGAAACAAAGTAAACAAATCTATTTTCATTACTCCAATTCAACATCATTTTGAAAGTCTTTATTAATGCAATAAGACAAGAAAAAGAAATAAAAGGCATAGATATTGAAAAGGAATAAATAAAACTATTTTTATTCAGAGATGACATGATTGCTAATGTAGAATCTGCATGGAAAAATATATTAAGGTTAAATCTAATAAAATATGTGCACTATTTGCATGCCAAAACCTAAATATTATAAGAGAAATAAAATACTTGAAAGGAAAGCTATATTGAATTTGTGAATTGGAAGACTCAGTATTGTTGAGATGTAAATTTTCTCCAAGTTGATCTACAGATTCAATATGAATCAAATAAAAATCCCAGCAAGCTTTTAGTAGAGCCCAATGAGCTGATTCAAAAATGTATAAGAAAAATCAAAGGAGCTACAATTGCCAAAGCAATTTTTAAAAAGAACAAAATTAGAGGAATTATATTGACAAGACTTATTTACAAGCATTATCAGGAAGCCATATTATTCAAGAGAATGGTGTTTAGTGAAATAAATGAAGAAAAGATCAATGGAGAGCTCAAAAACAAATCAAGGGAATTCCATGGTGACAAGATAGTCTTTTCTTCACATAGTACTGGAACAATTTGGCATCAAATGCAACAAAATGTATCTTAATACATAAATTAAATTATACACAAAAAATTAATTGGAAAGTGATCGTAACCTAAATGCTAAACATAAAAGTTTAAAAATTCTGGAAGAAAACATAGGAAAGAATCTTTGTGACCCTGGGTTAGGTAATATTTATTAGGTAGAAAACAATATTCACAACCCATAAATAAAAAATTAGTAAGTAGAACTTTTTCAAAATTAAATATTTCTCATATTTGATTGACACTTTTAAGAAAGTATAGATACAAGACATAGACTAACATAAAATATTTTCAAAATGCATTTCTAGAAAAGGCTGGTATCGAAAATATGTAAAGAACTCTCTCATCTCAATACTAAGGAAAAAATAAGAGCTTAATTTAAAAACTGAGTAAAACATTCAAACAAATGTTTCATCAAGGACAATACATGAGTGACAACAAAGCATGTGAAAAAAGTGCTCCACATTAACAACTAGAGAAATATATATTAAGACAGAATGCTAGAAAACCATCTTGAAAAACTGCTGACAAGACTGAAGGAAGAGCAACTGGATTTGATCATAACAGACTATATACATGTATTGAATTACTTTACTGAACACTGTATGGATGTGCAAATATTATGTGTCAACTTAACAACTGTACTTCTAGTAATTTACTGGACAAGTGAAAATGTATGTTCACACAAAAACACATGCACACACCTAGGTGTTTGTAATGGTTTTATCTATAGTTATCACAAAGTAGAAATATTTCAAATATCCATCAACATCATAAAATGTAGTGGTACATCCATACAAGGGAATATAACTCAGTTATAAAATAGAATGAAATACATACAATGCCATGAATAAATCTCAAGTGCATATGACAACTGAAAAAAATCCCTCAAAGGCTGTATGCTGTGTAAATACATTTATATGACATTCTGTAAAAGGCAAAGTTTAAGGTCAACAAATAGATTAGTGGCTGGTTGTGGGTTGATAGTTTAGGGAGGGCTTGACGACAAAAGGACAGGAGGGAATTTAGGATGAAGGAAAACGTTCGATGCTGTGACTGTTGTGGTCACTACTGTCCTGTATGTGAGTGTGGCAGCCTCGTTGCACCTACGAAGGATCCTTTACTATGTGGGAATAAACCTGACTTTTTCATACTGGAGAATAAAATTGACCTAATAGAAAGAAAAAAGAGGTTCTTTGAAACAAAGTAAGGCAGTTTATTTTTCCCCATTAGACTGAAGAAGACACAGATCTAACCTCATTCTTCCCATTTGACCTCACCCCTTGATAGAAAACAGAAATGGTGAAATGGATATCTGCTGGATAGAAAAGGAAACATGAGGTTATTTTAAGTGTAGAGAATTAAGTATAAGTTTCAAGTAATGAATTAAGGATGCATTGTGATAACTGAATTATGGGTTATGAAAAGGGAAATGAACAAAGGATACTTGAGAAGTATATGAAAACTTTCTCTTTTTGAGTATCAAGTGAAGTTTACCTCCCAGATGAGGTTACCATGGATCATAATTTAAGAATTAAAATTCACAGAACTAGCCTTTCAATTCTTTTATTTGATTTTAAATCAACATCTTTTTGCTATTTTTTCCTTTTGGCCAAAAAAACTGAATTGAGATTCCATAAGAAGGTTTCTTTTAAAATAAATTACACTAGTCCATTTATAATTGAATTTTATTTTCACTATCAGAGACTTTTTTATTAGTAAAAAAAAGTAAAAAGATAGCCCATTTCAGGATATATTTTTATAAGGATAGAAAATCTAGACCTATTTTAACTTATAGATGAAAATATTTAGAAAAATTAGAAATTTTTAAGTAGGTAAAATTTATAATTTATAAAATATTTTAATTAAAAAGCACTTGTCACTGAAATGTTATAGCATTGAAGTCAAATGGATAATATAACAAAGTATAAATAAATTTTACAAGACATCACTTAAATATTAAACATCAATATGTAAATATTGTATGGAATTTTCTGTGTGTGTGGTACCGGGCATTGAACTCAGTACCTTGAGCTTGTGAGGCAAGCGGCGGAACCACTGAGCTAAATCCCCAGGCCTGTATGGAATATTTTTAAAACAACTTTGTATTCAAATTCAGACAGTGTCCTGCAATTTTCTCTAGTTTACTACTCAGTTCCATATAAACCTGATATATTTATTCTAAACAAGTATATAATATTGTTGTAAATCAACCTAGGGTTCTTTTGCTCGATTCAGATGGAAATTGTGAATTGGGAAAGTACAGGTGTGGTAGCAGTCCTGAATTCACCAAATGACACTGCTGAATGTCAACAGCTGATAGTGCCAGCTGCTAGTCCTGCTGCTGGCCACCACTTTCTGGTGCTGGCTTGGGCCAGACACTACAGATTGACTCTACCGGGTGCTGGTTTCTGCCACTGTTAGTCACTGTTTTCAGTGCCAAGTTGTGCCAGAACACATATTATAAATTATTTAATGCCAATAAATTTGGGATGTTAGATGATAAGATAAAATTCCTTGAATAAAATAATTCACCAAATCTGAGACAAAAAAACAATAGAAAATCTGGCTAATTTTATACCTAAGAAGTGTAATCTATAATTTGCAACTTTTCCCTATATTCCACTTCCAGGAATTTTGGAGTAGCTTGCATTAGACTAACCTTCCTGTAGAAAATTATCATAAATACTGGAAGAGGGAAAACCTACTTGAAAATGCTAGTGAGCCAAAGCAGGCAACAACTACAGATAAATCAAGTCTTTCAAGGGAACAGTTATTGTAGAGATTTGCACTTATGTGCCTTTTGTATGAGAGCACTCTGCAGTCGGTACAACATAGGGTGATGGAATTCAAGAGGAAAAAGTCCTATCAGTTTGTAGACAGAGTCACTTACCTCAATGCAGAGACACAACTCCTGACACCCACGACTTATAGGAGGAGGGGTTTATTTGGGCTCAGGAGTACAGTCAATGGCTGGCTGCTTCCACGGCAGAAACTGCCTGGCATACGGCATCCTGGGGGTGGGGGGAGCTGCTTATGTCATTAAGGCCAGGAAGCACAGAGTGAAGGGCAGAGTCAGGGAGGGAGAGGGAGACACACCCTCCAGGACTGCCCTCCACTGACCCACTTCTGACCAGTCCTACCTGCCCATAACACAGGGAGTGCAGGAGACATCTCTGGAGTGTGCCACTCAAGATCTCTGATTTACCCATGAGATTAACACACAAAAAATAGAAAAATATGATCAACAGAAACTTACTTTGAGATTCCCAAATGCTGGGATATATAAATACTTCAAGTCAGCTATAGAAATATTCTCAAAAATTTAAAGGAAAGAATGCTTATAACTAATGAAGAGAAGTAATATCTCAGCAAAAGAGTGGAAACTATATGAACTACCAAATGGATATTCTAGACCTGAAAAGAAAAATATCAGAAATAAATATAACTGGCTGAGGTTAAAAGCATATCTGAAAAAGTATATTTGAGCATATATAAGCTCAAAAAGTAGATGAATTGAAGTTATCCAATATAAAGAACAGACAAAAAGAGATTGCAAAAATGTATAAATAAAGCTTCATTGACAGACAGGACGATATCAAGCAGTCTAACACAAGGGCAACTGGAGTTTCAGGAGGAAGAGAGATAAAATCAGGCAGAAACTATTTTTTAAAATGATAGGAAATTTCCATGATTCTATAAATAAATAGATCCAACAAGCTCAGTTAATGCTCAGCAAGATATATCCAATGAGAACCATACCAGGCATTTCATAAATTAGTGATAAAAAATAGAGATAAAGTACAGAAGAAATTAGATAAGAATTGTCTCAGTTACTTTTCATATTGCTGAGAGAAAATACCCAACACCCAGAGTTAAAGGAGGAAAGGTTAATTTAGCCCACAGTTTATAGAAGTTTCAGTTCATAATCAGCTGGCGCCAAGGCAGGGTGGCATGGCAGAGGGGCATCGCAGAGCGGGCAGACAGAAGGCAGCAAGCAGCAAGTGACAAAGGACAAGTGACAGGAGAGACCCTCTCTCTGTTCCTTATATCTTATCCAAGTTACCCACCCTTAGGGTGGGTAGCACTCACACTGGGGGTGGGATACCCTTAATCCCAGCCCAGCACCGTGAATCAATCCCAGCATCGCATCCTTGATTCCAGCAGTTTACACCCTAGATCCAGCCATTTCTGAAAAAGCTCACCTATAACTGCATGAGGCTTTGGGGGACATCTAGATACAAACCCTAACAAGAGCAAAGCATGGTATATAAGAATATTTCTAATGGTAGCTGGAACCTCGTCAGAAACAGTGGAGGAAAAAGACAAAAGAACCAAAAGGGGAAAACTACTATAAGAATGGAATCTGTATCCAGTGAAAATACTCTTCAAGTGGGTCAAATTAAAACATTCCAGATAAACAAAAGCTGAGTTAGCAAGTTAAAAGCAAAGTCCTTCACAAGGCTGCCTGGATTTCAGAATACAGTTGCAAGTCTCAGGGGCCACTGTCACTTTTGACAATGGGCAAAAAACTCGAAGGTTCCTACAATACCCTCCTCTTCCAAAGTTCACTACATGGCTCAGAGAACATGGGAACAGGCCATACTTAACATTTCTGTTGTATTACCAAGATCCAAATGAAGAGCCAGATGAATAAATACATATGGCAAGTCTGTGACAGTTCTGACTGAAGGAGGTTTTTGTTCCTCTTAGAGAGTCAGAGCACACCATCCTTTCAGTATGTAAACATGGTCACCAAACAGGACTCTCCACTAAGTCTCTGTATACAGAGATGTTGTTAGTCTTTTATTGCATAAATATGATTGATTAAATCATTGGCTGCTCATTGAATTCAGTCCCCAACTTCCTTCCTTCACCATTTGGATCTCCCAAAGATCCTTTATTATTTGGTCTTCCTGGTGACCAGTCCCCATTGGGAAGCTTTCCAAGGCCTTGCCATGAGACGCCTAATTAGCATAACAAAGGCATGCCTATCACTTATGAAAGTCTAAGGAGACAAAGATTATATATACATACATATATATATGATTTTATATCTAAAAGTAAAATGTAAAACAATAAATCTTCTAAAAAAAAACCAGATAGACATATTCATGATCCCAAAGCATGCAAAGATTTCTTTTTTTTTTTTGTATTAAATTCTTTTATTGGTACATTGTAGGTATACAACACAATTACATTTCTCATTGGGAACTTGTATCTTTACATGATGCATCTTGGCTCTTATTTTTTCCCCATTCCTAGCCCTCCCTTCATGCCCTCCACCCTTCCC
>NW_004624772.1:14833874-14853356 GCF_000247695.1 Heterocephalus glaber
TATGAAATTTTTTGAGTTTCTTTTGCTATGGATCTCCAATTTCATCGCACTATGGTCTGATAATATACAGGGGATAACTTCAATAAGATTTCTTAAACTGAAGGTAAACATTAAAATATTGATAACTTTTGTTTATCCAAAGATAACACTGTGAGAATGAAAAAGCCAGAGTGGAAGACATATTTTACGAAATTAATAAATAATTTAGAAAACCTAGGAAAAAATGGACTTATTTTCTTTAAAAAGAGAACATCCACATGGCCAAGAAATAGGAAAATGTGCTTAACTTCAGTATCAGGGAAATGTAAATTAAAATCACAATGAAATACACAACACATCAAAAACAAATATGGTTAACATTTGAAAGGCTGGTAATACCAAGTGCTGGTGAGACTACAAAGTGGTAGAGCATACATATGTCGCTGTTCAGAGTGTAAATTGGTGCAACCACACTGAGAAACTATCAGTAGACATCAAATTTACTAGTCCAATTTTTAGATACAGTATATCTTCCAAAGACATGCATACAAGTATTTATTAAAAGTCAATCATTAAAATATCCATAAGAATATTATTTAAAATAACCATATCAAGAAATAATTCAAATGTCCCCAAACAGTAGAATGGAGGAATAAATTGTGGTGTATCCACTTGTAACAGGAATAATATAGTAATGGTTGCTACCTCGGCACAAGAAATAGATTACCATACCCAAATGCTCAAGCTGGTGGTTGGAGACATCTTTCTAAAAAGCAGACTGGGCTTCCTGCTCCTTTTCCCACTGCTTCCTTTAAATAAGCCAATCAAACATTTTCCCGAGAACTTCAAGAGATGCACACAATTATCTTACACATATTGCTACTTGCCATTCCCTCTTCCTTTCCCTGTCCCTCTATGCCTTATCCTTCTACCTGTCTTGAGTGATTCAGGGAAGGATTGTTCTCCTCACTCATTGCTCCCTCCCTGCCCAGGATCTGTAAGTGATAACATATTTAAACCTTTTTCCTCTTGTGATGTTGAATTGAAATTTTGCCTTCCTTCAGAAGAAACAGCTGTTACTCTAAGCTGTTTTTAATCTGAGTCTCTGGGAAGAATATAGAGCTGAGCTCCTAGTACCACAGAAATGCTCAGGAAGCACATATTAGATGTAGGCCAGCCAAAAGCCACAAGAATATCTGCCAGTATAGACAGGTTTCCTGCTTTAGGAATCTCCTGGTCATGGGTTAGACAAGAAGGTAGTATGTGATCAGCCAGGTAAAAGAAGTATCTCATAGGTTATCATGCAAGAAAAAGAAATGTCTCATGAAAGGAACACTGTAAACTGTATTTTCAAGTAGGGCAAGTTGATATTCACTCTGGTAAAAGAACCCAAATTTAGCTGGTGGCTCTCAAAACACTATGCAATTGTAAATATATAGTGAGGAAAGTGAAGGCATTACATCCACACCCAACCACATGGATGGTGATGACAAACATAATATTGAGCAAAAGAAGCCACACAGCACAGAATACACTCTTATAGAAACCCAAGGACTGCTGAAACTCAGTTATAATATCAAAAGCAAGGAGACTGTTTACTTTGTAAGAAGAGTGAGGGGACCATAACTAGAAGGACACGAAAAGCAAGTACTTCGGATGGTGGCAATGTTCTGTTTAGTAATCTGGAATGGTTACATGAGTGATTTGGGTGGTGGTTGCTGGGATATCTTGCGCTATGGTCACTTTTCTGAATGTATGTTTTACTTCTCTAAAAAGTAAATTTAAAAAATGTGTTAGAGACATGATGGGCAGACATGACAAGGCAAATTGTTTGAATGTATACATTCTTTGGCATCAGTTGTATGTGGTAGAGAGATTTAGAGAAGAGATTAATCACTGGCAAATAGACTGACCAGAAACTGTTTTCATGGACTTAGTAGAAGTTAATTTAAATGTTGCATAACAGCAGGATTTGAACAGAAAGAGGAGAGGTCATATAAAATTCTTCAACTCATTAATCCACAAAAATGGGTTTATTCCATCACTAATAAGACATAATCAAATATCACATAAGACATAATCAAATATCACATTATATGTCACTTCTCTTAATACATAATGATACATTTGCAGCATTATTCACAGTGGCTAAAAGTTAGAAACAACCCAGTATCTATCAAAATATGAATTGGATAAACAAAATGTGGATAAATAATGGAATTCACACTACAATGTGAATAAAATTTTAAAACATTATGTCAAGTGAAAGAAGCCAAACATAAAAAGATAAATATTATGATTCTACTTTTATGAGATACCTATAATAGGCAAATTGAGGGACAAAATATAAAAGAAGTTACCAGAAACTGGGAGTAGGATAGAGTTAGGAAAGAGGAGCTGCTGGTTGATGCTTGCAGAGTTTCTGTTTAGGATGATGAAAATATTTTGAGAGTAGAAACACTGCAAATGGGGTTAATGTCACAGAATTATGCACTTAAAATGGTAAAAATTTTAAGTAGATAGATAACACCACAGTTTAAAAAAATAGCAAAAAAAAAAAAAAACTTGAAGAATTTGAGACAAATTTTGGGAAACATTTACAGATATTTTCCCCTGCATACTATGTACTTGTTGCTTGTTCCCCGGACTCCATTTTTCAAATTTTCTTTTCAAGTGGTCTCTGCTTCTGTTTGAGAAGCTATGCGGTTTCAGGGAGCTGACTTCACCTCTTCTTCCTGGAGTAAAATTTACATGTTTTAGACAAAAGTTTACTGACCACAAGGCACAATCCAAATGTGGTCTTCAACTTACTTTTGTAAATAAAGTATTATTGTAACACAGCCATATCTCTTCATTTGCATGGTGTTTGTGCCTGCCTTGTGCTAGCTTGATTTTCTTAAATTGCTGAAGAGAAGGAACATACTTAAAAACATTTTTAGCAACTTAAAATGTGTTGAATTTTAAAAGTATAAAGAGATTAATTCAGGTGAAAGAGATGGCAAGTATGATGAAAAGAGAAAAAAATACTATATCTAAATGCAAAGGTATGGAAAATGGGGCATATTTGGGGGAACTACCCACTGTTTGTCAATGAAAGAGTAAGGTTCCAGGGAAAGCAAAAAATGAGAGGGAGGTGGGAAGCTGTCCTGAAGATGTGACAAAGTTGGCACTGGAGCAGCAGGCAGATACCAGAAAGCAATATCTTGTTAAATGAACATAAATTATCAGTACACTTGTAAGGAGAATATTAGTCAATTATTCTTTCAGGACTTTGGCAGCTCCATTTCTATTCACATAAACGATGTGTTCATTTTTAATATTTTTATCTCTCCATTAACATACATCAGTGTTTGTTTTGTTTTTAAGGCACTTGGGTGGTTGGTAACAATAAAGCCCTCGTTTAAATATTTGAATATTCAGGTGATTGATTGGTTTAAATCATCTCATCCCTCCTGAGTTGAAATTTGTAAGATTACTTCCTAACCACTAGAACAGTATGAGCGTTAGGGGACTCAGCATCCTTAATCTCAACCCCCAGCCTCTCTGATGTCTAGGACACCAAACCACCTATGAGCGTCTGCTTGGGATCCAGAGAGGGAGATGACAGTCTGCAGAATCAGAGCTCAACTCTGTCCAGTAGAGGTGGGCCTGTCATAAAGGGGAAGAGTATGCTATTTCTCACCTCTAGCTTGGACGACTATGCAATTATTTTAATATGAAGGGTTCTCCAGGGACTCATGAGTGGAGGCTGTGATCTCCAATACAAGAATGTTCAGAGGTGGGGCCTGGAGAGGTGATTGGACCATGAAACCCACTGATTAATTTCTTAGATAATTGGGCTTTTAGGAACTGGACCTGGCTGGAAGAAGTGGATCAATTAGGGATGTGCTTTTGGAAGGTTATATCTTTTTTTATTCTTTCCCATACTGGGGATCGAACTCAGGACCTTGCACTTGTGAAGCAGGTGTAGTGGCACTGAGCTAAAGCCCCAGTCCTGAAGGTTATATCTTTTTGAAGGCCCTTTCCCTTGGACTCTGCTCCTGGCTGCCATAAGGTGAGCAGCTTCCCCCCGCCAAACATTCTTCCACCATGTTGCTCCTGCCTTGGAGCCAACTATCCATGACTAAATCCTCTTAAACCTTGAGCCAAAATAAACCTTTTCTCCTTTAAATTGCACATGGCAGGTATTTTGTCCCATTGATGAAAAGGTGAATAATTCACAGTAGCTACTCTCTGACCTGTCTAGTGCCATGGCCAGAGATCTAGCTAGGAGCCAAACAATGAGCCATTGATGGTTTACAATAAAATCTTAAAAAGAATGGGAAGTACAGGGCCTTCAGGGGTTTCAACTCATCGATCTTGTGGCCTAGGACACCAGGTAATAAGTTTAGACTTGAATCTCTCCCCAAAGTATTGGGAATCTTGGGCCAATCACAAATCTTCCTTATTTTTACTACCTCCTAGGTAAGTAAATTTCGCCCTGTCTGAAAAGAGTGACTGCCAGTGTAAAGACTGTGGAGACCTTGGCAAATGTGTTAACATTAACTCTTCCTTGTCTGCCTCTTATCCCTTTGAATAAGAATTTTTCAGTCTTGGCTATACATCAGAATTGACTGGGGAACTTTGAAAAAGTGTCAAAGCATTTGCCCCACTCCAGTGATTCTGAGGTTGAACCAGAGAAAAGAACCTGTGGTGTAGATCATAGCTCTTACCTGGTGCCCACTGTCACTTGAAAACAGCCATGGCACTAGTGTAAGGGCTATGAGGGCACCTCTAGATCTCTTTGTGGGGGCTCTCTTGGTCTTCCAAAAGGCCCACCCATGATAGCTCAGTGACTAAAGTGGCCATTACTGTTAAAGGCTTTAATATTCACAGAAAGAAAGTATTTCAAGGGAGTGTAAAGTCCTGACAGTAGTGCCAACAGCCTAGGAATGGTCATAAAGATAAAAGTCACTTCTACCCATATGCAACAGATGGCACTATTAGCCAATTCCTGCCATTTAGTTCCCTTACAATCACTTATTATTCCTTAATATTTGGTAAATTTGCTGCATATGTGCCTGACTTTAAAATGTTTTATAAACATCATTGGCTCTGAAAGTACAAAAGCAGTACAAAAATAAAAATGTCACTAAAAAAAGTAACTATGACAAAATGAAAGAGATCTGTTTGCTTTTTGTAGGACAGTACAGGGATTGAACAAATGGCTTTCTCATTAAGCTATATATCCAATCCAGTTTTTCTTTTTTACTTTGAGATGGGGTCTTGCAAAGTTACTAATTTCCCCAGGCTTCATTTGAACTCACAGTCTTCCTTCCTCAGCCTCCCAGAGTGCTAGGATTATAGGCATGTGTCACCACACCTAGCTAATAGGGACCATTTTTTAAAAATAAAAATAGGTGGTAAAATAAATGGAGGAGTGCACATGCATGCAGAAATAATTTTTAGGCAGTAGAAGTAATTCCAAAAGGCAGAGTTAATCATGAAATGTGAAAAACAATGTTGTGCCTATGCAATTGACAATAATAAGCAAGAGATGCGGGATGAATGACAGCAAAAACCTTGTAGTGTGGCTGGAGAATTACAATATACCATGCATGCTTTATCTTTATCACCAACTATACAAGTGCTTTCTCTCATCATCATTCAGCCATCCAAATCCACAGAGTATCAATTAGAGTGTTTTTAATTCTGGAGAAGTTTGGGTTTGCTCTAGCATGTGCAACGAAGCATGATAAAAGTTCTGTGATTTATTCTTCTGCTAAAAGCCATGGCCAATTCTATAATCTTAAAGCCAAATCTGCACTTTCAAGTCTATGCTACTTCATGGTGTAAGACAGCCTAGTCTAACACTGATAGTACTACTACGGAGGCCTATCTTCTAGCAGAAATGATTGGGAAGATGGGTAAATTAATGGATTTAATACAGATCAAAATGATCTTTGTTAGAAAAAGATACTAGTTGTAGTCACTTTTCCACCACTAAGACACAATACCCAACACCCACATCTTAAAGGAGACGTTTATTTTTGGCTCATGGTTTTTAGAGGATTTGGACTACAGATGGCCAGCCCCAAGGCAGAAAAGGCATGGCAGAAAAGTCTGGCAGAGGAAAGCTGCTCATGTAATGGTGGCCAGAAAACAGACAGAGAAGGGAAAATCCAGGGAGGGAGATGTACCCTTCCCAGTCATGGCCTTGGTGACCCACCTTTTCTAACCAGGCCCACCCCATAGCAGCACCTTCAGCTATGGATTAACCAGTGCATTAATCCACTGATGAGTATAGTGTCCCATGATCTTGACATCTTTGGAAAGCTCTACTTCTGAAAACATGACTCTTTGGGGGAACATTCTAGTTCTAAATCATAACAATGCTTGATAGAATGTATCAGGAAGAATAAGAAGAACATGCCTGATTTAAGCCATGAATGCCTAACTTTTTTTATATGAAAGCACATGGAGAAATTGCAAACTCCTGTCATACATTTTACAGTGGACCCTCCAGTTATGGCCAGCATGACATAACTTGGGTTATGACCAGAATTTTAGTTTTAACTTACTACCAAAGTCTTGAGTTATGACTTAAATGGTACTTGTGCTTGCAGATGGTCTCAGACACAGATTTAACCCTTAAAGAGTTCTGGCAGGAACATTACAACATCCTTTCCTGTGAGAGGTTAATTGAGAAATCTTGGGCCAAGTTCTCTCTAAGGACACTAAGATCTGCCTGTGTACGGGAGAGAGACTTTGAAGGCTGTATAGAGGAGCCTGAGCCTTCAATTGACCAATTTGAGTTACAACCAGCCCTTGAGAATGAACTGAGTTCATAACTCAAGAGCCCACAGCAAATCCATAGTATATTATTCAGGATCCAATAAGAGAAACAGAACAAGTAGGGGAATTATTGCAGCTGACTGACTCACATGATTGTGGGGCCTGGCTAGACAAATTGCAGTTCCATAGGCATGAGGATAGGCTGGAACTCTCAGGCACAGGTGGAAGCTGCCATCCATAGGTAGAATTCATGAGGAAATTCAGCTCTGATTTTAAGGCCTCTGAGCTGATTAAATCAGGCTTACCTGTGTTATCTAGACTACTCTCCCTTACTTAAAACCTACTGAGGGTAAACTTGAATTATATTTACAAATGCCCTCATGGCAACACCTGGATTCATGTTTGAAAAACTGGAGACTGCAGTCTAGCCAAGACACATAAAACACCACCATCACAAATAGTATTTTTAAAACTAAGCTGCTTCTAAGTAGAAAAGCTTTTAGATTAAAAATAAAAGGTTTTCTTTAGGTTCCAGGAACTGAATCCTTTATGTAGAAAGCACAGATGTCATTGCCTGGAGAATTGGGTGATATTCTTAAGTACAAAAACTCATTCTTTGATTTGGTTATTCAACAAACTTAGTGAATACATACTTATGATTTTCCAGTCTCTGTAACGAGTGCTGAGACTGCATGAATGTGATTCTTGTCCTCAGGAGATCCACAGACTAGTGGGAGAGATGGAGACACAGAGCTTCAGTATCCTGTGGCAAATGCAACTGTAGTTCAATGATGCCTCTAAACCTAGTTTGTGAAATTAACCCGGGCTTGCTGGAGGAGAAGGCTCACAAATGGAGTCTAAGCTTCAACTTTGAGGGATGTAGCACATAGGGATGGAAAGGAGGGCTGGCAGAAATCTCATTGAAGTCAGTCTCGACCTCTAGACTGTGCCAGCCTCCATGGAGCTAATGCTTATGTTGTCAAACACATTGGAAAGGGCCAAGCTCAGGCAGACTCTCACAGATCATTCTGATCTGTGTTTCATTATGTGCCTTTTAGCCCAGCTGTTAGTGGTGTGTCCCTGGCCTGTTCACTAAGGCCTCCAACCCGTACTCCTCAGGCAGAGGGGAGAGCTTGCTGCTGAGACTTATGGCCTGCCAGTGCAGTGGCTTCCTCTTTGCTTCTCAGTGTGGCCAGTTCTGCTTTCCATGGACACATCACCTCCATGGCCTATTTCTCCATCTTTTTGATTCATGCTTGACCTCCTTTTGCGTCAACAGTAATATGAGCTGGTCATCAGCATTTCATTAGCATATAAATATCTTCAGTTTTAAAATGGAATAAATAATGTTTGCTTTACATGCCTTTCAGGACAGTGAGGGTTAAGCGAGGCATTGTGTGAACCCCCTTACAACTCGTATTTGCCACATGAAAATAAAGCACATGTTAAGTATTGCTATCAAGTGTCTTAACCTGTTTATCCATCCATCCATTCACTCATTCCTAAATTGTGCATCACTTAAGGATTGAGATCATCTTTAAATCTATGAAACCTCACACAGTTTTCTACACATAGTAATTGCTCATTTGTTGTCAAGTGAAGACAATGATAATGAGATCATCTGAGGCTTTGGGAAGCAGATAATTGCAAACAGCCACACCACTGGTACTAGAAGGCTCAGAATGTTCCCATCCCCTATTTCTGGCTAATTGCTTCTTTAACAGCATATACACTGCTAAGAGAGTCTTCCATGCTCACTCCCATGACTGAGTCTAGCACCTCTTCCTGTTTCCCTAGAATCCTCTGCTTTGGTCATTTCTTTCACTATGGTGGACTCTGTCAACATGAAGGGGAGTTCTATGAGAAGGAAGATTTCATTTTATCTTTCTCAGCATGGCTCAGTTCTTGGCACAATGAAAGTATGATAAACAACACCTTCCCAGCCTGATAATTTATTTCTTTTGCACTTTATCTTAATAGTACCCACACACCAGATAGACTGTTGTGTAGGGGGAACCTGGCATGTTCTTAGAAATGTCTTCTGGAGCCTTGTTAAGCGCTTAAAAAAATAAAATGGAGTTAGGAAGTACAGGTTAATTTCTGACCCTGTGTTTTCTTAGAGAAGACCTGATTCCCAGGGTTACACCTCTCGCAACTTCTCTACTATGGCTTCTTCTTAGACGGTATCCCTCACAGGACACAATTAGGTAGCTGGTATCAAACAGTGATAGCAAAATGTACCCAATC
Organism: Heterocephalus glaber; assembly: GCF_000247695.1. Next base: position 14,842,875 of record NW_004624772.1, read on the forward strand.
CCCACGGAATTTTTAACGGGTGCTGGTGGACAAAATTTCATCCTCCATTTTTGTTTTTCTTAACCTTCAAAATATTTATGTGTGCCCATAATATTGTGGACTTTTCAAAGGAAGTGAAAAAGTCAAAATTTCTTTTTATATGTCCCATGCCTAGCACAGGTAAGCCCTAAACAAATTTTTGTTAATTTATATACCTGCCAAGCACGTGCCCTCAACTTTGGTGCCGTTTTGATTTTATTGCCCCTAGTTATAAATTCATCTTGCAACCGGGCCATTTCTTCTTGCTTTGAGGGGCCTGGCTATGTGATTCTACAGCAGCCCAGCCAGGTGATTTCTTTAGAGAGTGACTCAGAAATACAAAAACAAAGGAATTCTGAGGTGTGCATTCCAGGAGGACACAGACACCAAGGTAATTCATTTTTAATAACTGGCTCAGAATTATGAATTAAAGCATTAACTAACACCCTGTGGTCTCCTGTAATGTGACCGCTAAAAAGCCATTGCCACAGGGGCAGGTCTGGGTTGGTTCAGCAACTTTCAAATGCCGGCTGGACTACAGGAAGAGTTTGATGCATTAAGTAACTTATGGGGTGCTAAGAAGTTCCTTAAGCTATTATTAAAAACATGCGAACTCCTCCCTGGTTAGACCTCTAGTAAGTCAGACTTCTAACTAAGCAGAACTGATAGGCCCATCGTTTGATGTTTTAATGAGTTCTGCAGCAGATGTGAGATGTGACAGACAGGTCCGTGGTGGTGATTTACTGGCCATGAAACAGAATGATGAGAGCCCTGCCCTGAAAAAAGAAAACGTAGCCGAAGGACAGGTCCTCCCCCCACATTGCCTTCCTATCCCACCAGTCCCTTCCCCTTCTTTTTTCTGTGCATATGTTTTTGATTTCCTCACCCCGTGCCTCTCAGTACTGGGATCATTTCCATTCAGGCACACACAGAGCACTGCAAACTAATTAGCCTTGGATACAGGCACAGGACCTCAGGCTGCCAAATCCTCTTTCCCCCACAATTCCTCAGCTTTCGCAGCCTGCCTCAGGCCTGCAGCCTCGCACTGGGCCTCTCTGTATAAGTTGCCAGTTCTAATTTTGCAATTTCCCTTCACCTTATCAAATATGGCCCAAGCTTGCCAGTGAGTGGAGGGGGAAATGCTCTGGAGTGAGTTTTCTCCTTTAGTCCCTTCTCTGCTTTCTCCTCACTAACATGAAGACTTGTTTGGATACAGTTTCAGTGTTGTCTTGTTAATATGACCTTGGTTAATGGTTTTCAAAAGAAAGCATTGCCCATTTGGCGACACTCATGAGACTTTCTCACCAAGCTCTTCCACTATACTCATATCTCTACGTCCCAAGAGCCCCGTACCTCTGACTTTCTTCAAAAGTTAAACTGTTTTCCCACAAGCAATAGATATCAACTCTTTCCCAACCAATTTTGATTGAAGATCTTTGACACTTACTGGAATAGCATCTAAGAGAAGGGTGAGAGGAAGAGCAAAGAGATGGAGAGAGATGGCATGGCTCTGGGACTCGGGCAGGGGAGGCCTGACTCGGAGGCTCCTCCTATGGGGCACCCCTTCAATGGAAGCTCTGAATCAGAGGCAACAAACTGGTAGCTCTTAGGCCAGATTTGAACCATCAGACTAGAAAATTATTTGCCAATATTTAAAAAGTAGGAGGTTCTGTGTAAAAATCCAAATTGATTGCTTCCTGGGAAAAAATTATATCTGGCAACACTGGATCAGCATTTATGGTTGCATGATGGAAGTGGCTGAAGCTGAGTAGTTTCTGTATTCTAGAGGTGGAGTGTGAGCTCTGGTTCACTGTTGTCATGAATCTTCCCACCTGTATTACTTTATATTATCTACCTGCTCCTTGCAAACATTTGAACTTGCCATTCTTGTTATAAATGGAGAAAGAGACTTTCAATGTTGAATCTTAAGAGACTAGCTAGGGTTACAGGTCTGCACCATTGTATCTGACCAATAGGTCAATGATTTTAATGATCAGCTTGATATCTTTCTGTAGGGGTCCTTGAATTAGTATTGTGATATGAACTACATATCACACTTTGCCTCTAACTTCTCTCCCATCCCCCAGTATAATTAATTTTGCAAAGGAATTGACCCTAAAGAGACAATACAAATTTTTGTCCTGCTATTTGACATGGGTAACTCCATAGCTTATCATTGAAGGTTTTCTGAGATTTCAGTGGTATTCAACCACCAGACTCTCTCGAGAAATACAGTTGTCAAGATTTAATCACCCTAACAAAAACACAGGCTATCAAATACATACCTGGATTTTTTATTTAGACCTTAAAATTGTAAAGTAGACTAGATATACATGGAGCCAGAAACCAATGATTTCTATTTTAAATTGATACATAATAATTGTATGTATTTATAGAGTGCAGTACTTCCATATATGTACACAGTGTGTAATGATCAGATCAGAGTAATTGACATATTCATCATGCCAGTTTTCATTTCTTTGTATTAGGAACATTGAAAATCATCTGTACTAGCTATTCTGAAATTTACAATTAATTGTTTCTAACTATTGTTATTCTACTGTTCTCTCATCATCAGAAGTTATTTCTTCTGTCCTACTGCACTTCTGTAACTGTATCTTCTATCCACTCCATCCTTCCCAGCCTCTGCTAACCGCTAGTTCACCATCTACTTCTAGGAGATCAACTTTTTAAGCTTCTGTACATAAGCGAAAACATATGATATGTTTCTGTGCCTGACTTGTTTCACTTAACATAATATCCTCCAGGCTCATTCATGTTTCTCCAAATGCCAAGATTTCATCCATCTGTTTTAGCTGAAAAATATTTCCTTTTTTTTGTATGCTCATTTGCTGATAAACACTGAATTGATTCCATATCTCCTCTATTGCAAAAAGTGCTGCAGTAAACATGGAGAGCAGATAGCTCTTCAGTATTTGGAACAAGAAAAAAAGGTCAATTTTTACCACTTATTCAGCACACCACTTGAGGTCCTAGCTGAGTAATTATGCAAGAGAAAGAAATAAAGGGTATCAAAATTGGAAAGAAGGAAGTCAAACTACTCTTGTCTGCAGATGACAGAATGTTATAGATAGAAAAACCTAAAGATCTCACCAAAAGCAGTTAGAATTGATAAATAAATTCATTCAGACATAGGGAAAAATACATATAAAATTTGCATGGAATCATAGAAAACCCAAATAGCCAAAATAATCCAGAATAAAAAGAACAAAGCTAGAGGCATCACAATATTTGACTTCAAAAGATATTAGACAATCCCTTAGCTAAACATAGCAAAAGAAGGAAAGAAATAAAAAGCAAACTAGAAAGTAGAGCAATAAGAAGTTTAAATAATTCCCCAAATTCTCTATTCCATTGTTTCAAAAATATTTCAATATATACATTAATTTGTTTCATTTGTACTACTAGTTTCTCTTAGTTTATTGAATGTTTTGTGCTAATATCTGTTTATTTTTTATAAGAGAGAGTCTTTTTGTCTATGACTTTTATTCTGAGTAACATTTTGGCCATTCTTTTAAGATTATGGTACATGGTCTATTAAATGTTACTATTCTCTAATTACTTTGTTATGAAATTTTATTTTTCATAGAAGTAGGAAGAGTGCTTTTTAATATTTTCTTTATTGATATCTACATATATTACATTAAAATAAAAAATATCAAGTCTTAGGGATGAAAACAAAAGAAAATAAAGAAATGAAAAAGGTGAAATCACAATGGTCAGCAATGAAGTCCAGTAGATCACTACTAAGTAGTACGAAAAATTGTGCTCCAGCAAATTGGAGAGTCTTGAAGAAACAGATTTCTAGACACATGTGAACTACCAAAACCAAATGAAGAAGACATCAAAACTGAACAATCTAATAACAGGCAATGAAACGAGCCTGTAATAAAAAAAATCTACCAACTAAGAAAACCCCAGAACCTGATGGATTCACCACTGAATTCTATAAGACCTTATACCAATTCTCCTCAAACCTTTTAATGAAATGGAATGGGAACTCATTCCTGGGAAAACTCATTCCTGGAAACTAACATTACCCTAATTCCAAAACCAGACAAGGATCCCTAAAAAAGAAAACTACAAACTAGTCTCTTTAATGAACATACACACAAAAATCTTTAACAAGGTACCGGCAAACAGGACACACACACAAACACACACACACACACACACACACACACACCACACAAATCACAAAAAAGATTATACATTGTGACCAAGTAGGCTTCATCCCAGAATTGCAAGGATGGTTCAACATAAGCAAATCAATAAATGTAATACACCACGTGAACAGAACCACGAACAAAAACCACACGATCATCTCAATAGGTGCCAAAAAAGCTTTTGACAAAATCCAGCATTCATTCATGATAAAAACTCTGAAGAAAATAGACATAGTAGAATCATATTTCAATCCCATAAAAGCCATCTGTGACAACCCAGCTACCAACATCATTTTAAATGTGGTAAAGCTGAAAGCTTTCCCTCTAAAATCAGGAACAAGACAAGGATATCCACTATCACTAGCCCTGTTCAATATAGTACTCATAATATTAGCCAGAGCAATCGGACAAGAGAAGGAAATAAAAGGGATAAATATAGGAAAGGTAGAAGTCAAATTATCATTATTTGCAGATGACATGATCCTTTACATAGAATACCCTTATCACCAAAACCTCCTAGAATTAATAACCAAATTCAGCAATGCTGCAGGATACAAACTCAACATACAAAGAGAAATAGCATTCCTGTACAACAATAATGAACTCACCCATAAAGAAATTAGGAAAATAATACCATTCACAATAGCATTAAGGAAAATAAAATATTTAGGAATTAATCTAACCAAGGAAGTGAAATACCTCTACAATGAAAACTACAGTATTCTGAAAAAGGAGACTGAAGAGGACATCAAAAATAGAAAGATGCCCCCTGTTCCTGGATAGCCAGAACCAATATTGACCAAATGGCCATGCTTTTGAAACTGATGTGTGGATTTAATCCAATCCAAATGGAAACACAAACAACATTCCTCACAGAACTAGTCAAAACAATCCTAAAATTCATGTGGAACCAGAAGAGACCCAGACTAGCAAAAGCAATCCTGGGTAATAAGAACTAAACAAAAGGCACCACAATCCCAGATTTCAAGTTATATTACAAAACTAGTAATAAAAACAGCATGGTACTGGCACAAAAACAACATGTAGGTCAGTGGAACAAAATAGATGATGCAGAAACAATTGCAGTCACATTCATCCATGTGATCTTTGACAAAGGGGACAAAAATATATGCTGGAAGAAAAATAGTCTCCTTTGAAAATGGTGCTGAGGAAACTACACATGTAGAAGATGGAAGCTGGACCCATATCTCTCTCATTGTAGTAAACTAAAATGAATCAAAGATCTAAATATTAAGAGAGAAAGACAACCTCCTGGAAAGTAAAATAGGTAAAACTCTTGAAATCATAGGTGTAGGCAAGGACTTTCTGAGCAAAACCCCAATTACATAAGAAATAACACCAAGAATCAACAAATGGCATTATGTCAAATTTAAAGTCTTCTGTACAGTAAAGGAAACAACCAATGGAGTGAAAGAAAACCTAGAGAATCAGAAATTTCTTTTGCCAGCTACAACTCAGATAGATGACTAAATCTAGAATATATATATTGACCCAATTAAAAAATGAGCAACTGAAATAAATAGATGTTTCTCAGGAGAACTACAAATAGCCAATAAATACACATGGAAAAAAAATGTTCAACATCACTGGTCCTCAGACAAATGCAAATTAAAACAGCACAGAGATTTCATCCTACCCCAGAAAGAATACCTATCATTAAGAAATCAAACAATAACAAACACCAGTGAGATTCCAAAGAAAATGGAACCCTTCTGCATTGTTGGTGGGAATGTGAAGTAGTATGTCCACTATGGAATTAAGTATGGAGATTCATCAATAAACTAAAAATAGAAGATATCTTCCTCAAAGAGTCAAAGACATCATATTACAATGATACATGCATAGCCATGTTTATAGAGGCGCAACTAATAATAGCTAAATCTTGGAAAAAGCTATATGTCTATCAACAAATGAATGGATAAAGAAAATGTGGCATTTATATGCAATGGAGTACTACTCAGCCATAAAGAAAGATAAATGAGTCATTTGTTGGAAAATGGACTCACCTCGAGACCATAATTTTAAGTGAAATGAATCAGACACACAAGTTTAAATGTCACATGCTTTCTCTGACATGAGAAACCCAAAGTATAAATCAATTAAGGATCAAAACAAATGATAGATAATAGGAAAGAGGGAGAGAGACCTTTTACAAATGAGAAAACCAAGAGATGGAGGGAAGAAGGGTACATATTAAGATGTGTTATGTACATGTATCAACTCTCTACAATGAATGTAATCATTATGTACTGCAAACATGTACTAAAAATAGAAGTTAAAAGTGACAAAGTTCAAACAGCATGCTACTATTATAAAAACAGACAAGTAGGCCAGTGGAACAGAATACATTACCCAGAAATAAATCCACATTTTTATAGCCAGCTGATTTTTGACAAAAGCACCAAGAACATACATTGGAGCAAAGAAAATCTCTTTAATAAACGTAGCTGGGAAAACTGGACATCTGTATGCAGAAGAATAAAACTGGATCCCTATACCATTTGATACAAAAGTAAACTCAAAAAGGATTTCAGGCTTACACGTTTAACAGAATATTTTTAACTATATGTAATCTATATAATCAATGCCATAGACTTTTTAAACTACATACGATTTGTAACTATAGATAGACTATATGCATCGTGGCATCTACCAAAGATTTATAGAGCTGCATCCATGTATCCAGTAATGGTGGAAATTGGACTTGAGAATCTACTTGTTTAAAATCCTCCCTCAAAACATGAGAATGGCCTTCTGAGACATATCCAGTACCTAAACTCATAGGATTGTGGTGCAGAAATAGCAAGATTTTTTTTTAAAGAGCCATGTTGATTATGAGAAAGTGTTTCTATGTCATCTCCCTAAACTATGTGCTCCCAGGCTCCCCAGAGAACCAAAAAATCTACTTGTTTTTTTATGTAATCAGAGAAGTACATACAGGTTTGCTCACTGGGCAGGAACTTTCTTTCATCCCTTCCTTCAATTATAAATTCAGTGTTAATAGTCAACAAATTAACTCAAATATGGATTTCCCCTACATCATTCATTGTAATAATTATCACAATCTTCTATAGACTCTTTCTTGTTGGTGATTAACGACAAGTTGAGCTCCACATTCAGACACTAGTTCAGGAAATCTGGGTTGCATAGGGATAACTATACTTAGATTAAGAGCCTCCGGAGTAGTGGGACACAAGGCCAAAAAGCAATGCTGGTAGAGTCATTGTAAAATAGAAAAGCATTCCATTACAGATGTCAGCAATTGTCAACAAAGCAACTACAGAAAACTAGTCTAGAAGAACTACTTTCTTTTTCCTGTTATCCATTCTTACCCTATATGATTATGTTTTAAGGATGTCTCCTATTTTTGAGAAGTAAAACCACCCAAAGCATATTAGATATGACAGACTGAAATTTTCTTACGCTATCTTCCCTAATAAAATTTTATCAGTTGGAAATTTCCATTCAATTTATTCTGTAGTGGGGCAGAAAACTATACAGTTTTATCATTCTTGACATCACCATAATTATCATCAAATGTTCATTATTAAGCTTTTAAAATCTAGGCTATATTTTCTAACTAGTGGCTGTAGGTAAAATTGAATATAATAATTACAATTAGGGACAGTGATAAAGAAAGCAATTGGCAGGGAAATACTTTTCATTCATGTGACATCTATAATTGTGTGTTTTATGCCAACAATGAGCAACATGCTGCAATACAGTAGTAAACAATACAGACACAATTCCTACCTTCAAGGCACTTACATTATAGTAGAGAGACACATGGTAAAATGAGAAACATAATTACTCAATAAAACAGCTAAATTAACAGCTATCTTTGCTTTTATTTAACTTGAGTCAGAATTCTGAAGACATCTTTGAGGTTCGGACACCAAATAATAGCTAAGTGCTCACTTCCCTTCAAGTGTTCACAAGTGTCCATTCTTTGCCTACTCCTAAATATTACTGTCTCACATACAACGTCCTACATTTAGTGTAGAACAATGGTGATAACAGTGAGTTGGCAATTTTTTGGAGGCATAAATATAACTTTATTGAATGGTGATTCTTTTTTTCCTTAGTGATAGACAAACCATGTGTTTTTATCAAACCAACTGCTGCTATGGACTAAATGTTTTGCTCCTCTCATTCATACATTGGTGCCCTAATCCCCCAATGTGATGATTTTTGAAGATGAGGCCTTTATAAATTATTATGTCATGAAAGTGGACCGCTCAAAAATGGGACTAGCGCCCTTGTAAGAAGAAACATGAGAGAGAATCTCTCCCTTTCTACCCTGTGAGAATATAGCAAGAAAATGGCTACAAATCAGGAAGACAGCCTTTATCAACTCATCTTGCTGGAACCTTCATCTTAGACTTCCCAGCCTAACGAACTGTGAAAAATAAATCTTTGTTGTTTAAACCACCTACTCTATGACATTTGTTATAGCATCCTAAACTGACTGAGACAGTTGCTTCCACCAGGATTAAGTTGTCCTGTTACTAAAACTAACTCTTTTGTGAGAGCAAGGCAGCAATTAAAAATACAACTTTGGGAACCACTGGAATCATATCCCTCCACATGCGTAGTAGAGGTGGGACTGGAAACTTCTAGAATCATGACTCAAGTTCCTGCAGCTGAAGGCCGCACTCCTTTCAGATAACAGATGGAAGCTCAAGGTGACCCCAGGAAACATGAATTAGGGCTCTAGCAGAGTGGCTCTGAAAACTCACCAAATCAATAAACTATCAGTCTTGATTTACTATGAAATTAGGGGAAATGGAAGCAATTAGTGTCTTCCACGATGTTTTTAGTAGTGTAACTTTTTCGTAACACAAAATCTTAGGTGGAAACTCAGTACAGAACAGAAGGAATGTAGTCTTGGCACAGTGTTGAGTTTGCAAGAGAATAGGTTTAAGGCGGTAAGCAGCAGGAGGTAGGTCGCTGAAAGCTTAGCCCTTGTAAAAAACAAAACAAAACAAAACACATCTCTGAAACCCCTCGACCTTCAAGATGCAGAATTTCAGGAGCAGTAAACAGAACGAATGACCTCTGAAGGACCTTCCTTGCTAATACCATATAAATTAATACAGCACCAGGAAGCCAGACCGCTTAGAGATGCAAAATGGAATGGCATCATCCCCAGCTCAAGTCAGCTAATAATCAACAGAGCAAGACTTGGAAGGGAAGTCAAGTCAAGGAGCAAGGAAACCTATTCCAGCAATGGGAGACCCTTCCACTACCCACTCCAGCCCCAGCCTTGCACCTTTATATGTAAAACATCACATTGCACCACTAGGTGGAGCCAAGGTTTTAGCAAAGGCAGAATGCTGAGGTTTCCAAAAGCACATGCGCTCTTTGCAGAACTAGGTTGGTGGGGGGGGGGGGGCAAAGATAGAGAGAGACTGAGAGAATTCTAGGAAGTCTTGTGTCTGTTGATTTCTGCTTTTCCCGAGACCACGTCCCAGTTCTACCTAAGTCCATCATGGAATTCACAAGCAAAAGGATCTGTATTTAAGTTACTCACAGGTCTCAAGCACCACCTCGACAGTGGGTAGAGTGTCCAATGCAGGTTTAATAGGAATATTAACCCATGGAGAAATGTATGGCAGTACAAGCAGACTTGGAGGTTATCAAATCCTACCATTTCAAGACAACCTTCTAGTAATAGGTAATCACTTATCTCCCTCTGGTAATAGGGAGTTCTGAAATACTTGAGAAAACTATTTCCTTTTCTACAACAAATGTTTGTCCTAAAATTCTTCCTTTATATATATATATTTTTTTTCATTTTAAATTTTATTTTATTGGTACAATTTAGGTACACAATATAATGACATTCATCACTGGAAATTTGTATCTTTACATAAACTCTCTTGGTTCTTGTTTTTCCCCCCTTCCCCTGCCCTCCCTTCAACCACTCCATCCCTCCCAGTTTACAAACACTTTATTTCCTTTTTTTCATTTTCTCGTATGAATTCCATTCCCTTCTTTCCTATCCCCTACCCCTCCCACTTCCCCTTTCCCTTTGCCCCTTTTCTTCCTATTTTACACTATCTATTATACCTTTTAGTCCTTATTTACACTTTCAGTTTCTTACACTAGAGAAACTATTTGGTATTTACACATGTGTGTTCTGTTTATTCCATTTAAGAGTATTGCCTCAATGTGCATCCATTTAGCTATAAATGTCTCTAATTTCTCATTTTTATGGCTGAGTAGTACTCCATTTTATAAAAAAAAAAACACA
>NW_004624772.1:14866486-14888656 GCF_000247695.1 Heterocephalus glaber
TTTGGATAAGGACCCATGTGCAACTGAGAAGAATGTGTATTCTGATTTTGTTGGGTGGAACACTCTGTAAACATCTGTTAAGTTCATTTGTTCAATAGTTCAATTGAGTTCTAGTATTTCATTACTTATTTTTTGTCTAGTTGATCAATTTATTTGTGCCAGTGGGGTATTGAGGTCCCCCACTACAATTGTAGCAGTGCATATATGACTTTTCATGTCTGTTAGTGTTTGCTTTATATATTTTGAATTTTGTTCTTCTGTTAGGTTTCTGGAATCTTAACAATTATGTGCCTATGTGTAGTTTTTTTTTTTTATCAAGGCCTTTGGAGTCCTATATGTCTCACTTATCTGTTTGTCAAGTTCTTTTCCCCTGCTTGGGAAGTTTTCTGCCATTACTTCTGTAAACAGTTTTTTTAATGTCATCTGCTCTGTCTCCTGTTTCTTCTTTGACTCTGATCAGTCTTATATTATTCTTCTTTGCATTGTCTAGCAGCTGCTGGATTGATTTCTCATGATCCCTTACAATTTTGAAGCAATTTTTCTTTTCCTGGTCACTAATTGCATTCTTATCTTCTGTATCTGAAATTCTATCCTCACATTGGCTCATTCTGCTGTGTAGACTTTCAATGGAGTTTTGGTCTTCTGGAAATCTATTTGCATCTGTTTTATGAATTCCATTTGTTTCCTATGCTGGGATTCCATCATGTTCCTTAGGTGCTCTCTAGATTTATTAATCATGTCTTGGACTAGGAGCACAATCTCTTTTGTTATCTGAGAAATTATTTCTGATTTCATGTTTTCCAGATCCTCTGTTTTTGCCAGTTCAGTGGGTCCAGGTGGTTGAGTATCAGAGTGTTTCATCTCATTTCCCTTTGGGGTTGCTGTAGGTGATCTGGAAGTCTGGTTTTGAAACTTGTTTATGTGTCTTCTCATTTCGACCCAAGGTGGGGGGGCTGCTGTTGACACCCACGTGGCTCATCTCCTCTGAGCTGGGAGTGGTGGGACAGTGGCCCAGAAGCCCCTTCCTCTGGGCTGTGAGTGGCAGGATGGACGGTGGCCTGGAAGCCCCTACCTCTGGCCTGGGAGCAGCAGGATGGATGGCTGCCCAGAACCCCCTTCCTTTGTGCCGGGAGTGGTGCGATGTATGGTGGCCTAGAAGCCCCCTCCTCTGGGCTGGGAGCAGTGGGATGGATGGCGACCCAGAAGCTCCTTCCTCTGGGCCAGGTGTGGCAGGAAGAACTGTGGCCTGGAAGCCCCTTCCTCTGAGCTGGGAGCAGTGGAACGGCTGCCCAGAAGCCCCTTCCTCTGTGCCAGGTGCAGCGGGATGGACGGTGGCCCGGAAGCCCCTTCCTCTGGGCCGGGAGTGGCAGGATGGATGGTGTGTATAATCTTTTTGATGATTTGCTGTATTCTATTTTCCAGTATGTTTTGGAGGATTTTTACATATTTCTTTATCAAGAAGATTGGCCTGTAGTTATCTTTTTTGGTTGGATCCTTCTCTGGTTTAGTGTCAGGCTAATGCTTGCTTCCAGAAATGAGTTTGGAAGTATTTCTTCCCTTTCAATTTCATTGAAGAGTTTTAGGAATAGTAGCAATAGATCATCTCTAAATTTCTTGTAGAGTTCAGGAACTGAGCTTTTCTTTGTTGGTAAATTTTAAAAATTACTTCCTCAATTTAACTGACTGATATTGACTTATTAATAATTTTTATGTCTTCTTAATTCAGTTTTGGTAGTTCATATGTATCTAGGAATCTGTCTATTTCTTCTATGTTTTCCATCTTATTAGAGTACAGGTTCTCAAAGTAAGTTTTGATGATCTTCTGAAATTCTGCAAGGTCTGTTGTGATTTTGCCATTTTCATTCATAATTCCATGGATTAGGGCCAGGGATTTAGCTCAGTGGTTCTGGCACCTGCCTCGAAAGTGCAAGGTTCTGAGTTCGATCACTGGTACCAAAAAAAAAAATCAACTTAGGGCCCGGGATTTAGCTCAGTGGTTCCAGTGCCTGCCTCACAAGCACAAGGTCCCGAGTTCAATCCCTGGTAGCCCCCCCCCCCAAAAAATTACGTAATTGGATGGATTTGAGTCTTTTTTTTTTTTTTGATAAGGTTGGGTAAAGGTTTGCCTACTTTACTTAATCTTTCAAAAAACAAACCTTCAATTCATTGATTCTTTGTATATTTTCTGAGTCTCAAGTGCATTAATTTATGCTCTGATCTTTATACTTTCATCCCTTGTATGTGTTTTGGGTTTAACTTGCTCTTCTTTTTCTAGAAGCTTGAGGTTTAACATTAGGTTATTTATTTGAGCTCACTCTGTTTTTCTGATGTGGGAATTCACCACTATAAGTTTCCCTGGTAGGGTTGCTTTCACTGTGTCCCATATGTTTCAGTATGTTTTATTGGCATTGTAGTTTCATTGTAGAACCTGTCTAATTTTCTCTTTATCTGTGACCCATTGGTTGTTCAGGAGGGTGTTATTTGATTTCCATGTGTTTATGCAGTTTTTGTGGTTTCTTTTGCCATCGAGGTCCAATTTCATTGCCCTCTGATTGTATATGCATGGGATAATTTCAGTTTCTCTGCATTTACATAAGCATGTTCTATGAGCTAGTATGTGGTTTATTTTGGAGAAAATCCCATGTGCAACTGAAAAGAATTGTTGGGAGGCAGAACACTCTGTAGATATTTACTAAGTCCATTTGTTCAAAGATTTGTTTCAGCTGTGATATTTCTTTGTGTTTTTTTGTCTTGTTGATCTATTTGTGAGAGTGGTGTATTGAGGACCCAATTATAATTATATTAGTGATTATTTGATTTTTTCATGTCCATTAATGTTGGACATGAGATTTTCATGGACATTCATGTTGGACTGGTATTTAGTGCATATATATTTATGATTGTTATCTTTTCCTCTTGGATTGCTCCCTTAACACATATGTAGTGTTCTTTGTCTCTTTTTCTTCTTTGTCTCTTCTGATCAGTCAAGACTGAAATTCACTTTGTCTGCAAATAGAATAGCTATCCCTGCTTTTTCTGGGTTCCTGTTGCAGGGAGTATTATTTTCCATCTTTTACCTTTAAGTCTATGAATTTTTTTTGAGGTAAATATGTTTCTTGTATCCAGCATATTGTTGGATCTTGTTTCTTGATCCATTCTGCCAATCCTTTTGATTGATGGATTGAGGCCATTGACATTGATGGTTGTAACTGTTATGTATTGACTTATCCTTGTCATGTTATTTTCCTGTTGTCAGTTTCCTTTCCTCTTCTGTTTAATTGCTTATCTTGCTTGGTGGATTAATTCTATTATGATTCATGACATTACTGTCTTTATTTTCTTTTTCTAGAATTTCCTTCAGAACTTATTGGAGTGCTGGTTTGGTGATCATGAATTTCTTCAGTTCTTTATCATGGAAGTATCTTATTTCTTCATCAATTTTGAAAGGTAATTCTGTGGGATACATCAATCTGGGTTGGAGGTTGTTTATTTTAGAGCTTAAAATACTTCACTACAAGCTCTCCTTGACATAAGGCTTTGTGTTGAGAAGTCAGCTCTGATTCAAATGAGCTTTCTATGATACATGATTTATTTTTTCTCTAAGAGCTTTTAATACTCTTTCCTCATGTTGAATTTATGAAATCTTGATTATTATATGCCTTGGTGTAGTTTTGTCTGATCATGGCTAATCAGAGTTCTGTAAGCCTCATTTATCTATATGTCAATTTTTTTTCCATGCTTGGGAAGTTTTCTGCCATTATCTCTGTGAACAGGTCTTTTATGTCCTTTGTGCTGTCCTCTGATTTTTTATTGATTCCAATCAATCTTATGATATTTTTCTTTGCATCATCTAGCAGCTGTTGGATTGATTTTTCGTGGTCCTTTTCTATTTTTAAGAAATCTTTCTTTTAATGATCACTAACCACAAACCTGTCTTCTAGATCTGATATTCTATTCTCACATTGGTTGATTTTGGTGTGTATAGTTTCAATTGCATTTGTAATTTCTTGGATATCTGTTTGAATCTGTTTCATGGAAACCAGTTCTTTCTTATTTTGAGCATCCATAGTTTCCATCTCTTTCCTAAACTCTTCTATCATTTTTATCTGTATCTACTCTAGCTTCACTAACCATGTCCTTCATTATGGTCATGATCTCTTTAGTAGAAAACCAGAACTCTTCATGTGCACTATATAACAAAAAATTCAGAACAACTCTTCTAGTCCACAAGGAAAGCCAGGTTGACATGATACCTAACAGGATTAGGACTCAGTTCTCTACTGCAAAGACAAACCACACAGGGGCCCTCCTCTGTTGTTTAGAAATCAACAACAAATGTGAAATTAACAATGCATAAGATAACACTTGAAATTCTATTGTTTAAATGAAAACCACTGGTCATTTTAATGCCAAGTTTCCAATTAAGGATTTTATTCCAAATCTGTTTTATGTGTCATTCCAAATAAAACATTAAAAAGATGCTAGGTGAGAATATGCTCTATTTATGGATGACTCAGAAACTTTTTAAATGTCAATGTCTCTAGAAGCAAGAGAAATACACTCCCTGCTAATGAAATGATTGCTGAGAATAAACCAGTGTCCATCTTAATAAATTAACTTTCTGAATCACACTCATTTTAAGGGTTGCCACAGATTCTTTTAGCTTCACTGCTCCTCATCCTTGAGCTGCCCATTCTGCTATCAGGGTTGCCAGCTCTGCTCTAGCCAGAGTGTCCACCTCCTACCATCAATTTCACATTGGAATGACACATCACACCACAAGGCACAGATCTTACTTTCTTGGAGCATACCCAAAGAGTCAGATCACACAGACCAGAGGTACAGGGATTGCTTTCTATGGGCAGAACTTTGATGATCTGCTCTGCAGCACGGTTTACTGTAAAACAATACTCAGCCAGCTATGACTCTTCAGAGAGTGACTTGTTCAACAATATACTTTGAATTGACTCACCTGCTTTTCTTGACTCACTTCTCACTTCTGTTGCCCTATGACTAAACCACTCAATAAATCATTAGTGTTCAAATCTTGCTATGAGCCCTGTGATTTAGGAACTATTCTTTTTTTCTTCTTTCTTTCCCCTTTGTTCTTTCTTCCCTTTTCTTCCTCCCTTCCTCTCTCTGTCTCTCTTTCTTTCTTCCTTTCTTTCTTTCTTGCTTGCTTGCTTGCTTTCTTGCTTTCTCCCTTCTTTCCTTCCCTCCCTTCTCCTCTTCCTCATCCTCCTCCTTCTTTTCCCACTTCTGTCTCCTTCCCCCTCTCAACTCTCCCTCCCTCCTTCTTTTGGTAAGTTGTTTCTCTCCTTAAAGATCTGATTCTAAGAAGCAGACATATGTTCAATTTAAGAGACATAAATCAACCCCTAAGAAGGATTACTACCTCTGAGGGATCTTTGGGTACATAAATTTCAGTGGGCATAATTAGTGCTTCCATGTGATAAAGTTCTGAGTCTTTTCTCCCGTGTGTTAGATGCTAAAATGGTGAGCTAAGAAAAGCAAGGAGGAGACATATATGTAGAATGTCTTTATTTTTTGGTACTTTGGAAATATTTAACTACATACATTTTTATTGTGAAAATATGCATTCAGTTTTTTATAACTATCAGTAATAAAAAAGTCAAAACTCAAAATGTCCACACAAAGAGACATGACTCAGAAGAGGTTCCAGCTTTCTCCCATGTGATATGTTAAACATATTCTTAGACCAGTATTTTGTATACCTTCACTTAATTACATTTTATCATAGCCAAAGGTGGATGTTATTGTTATTTCCATTTTCAAGATAAGAAATCAGTGGTCAGAATGCTTAGGTAGCATCCATTGTCATAAAGCACACTGAAGAAACAGAGTCAAGCTCACCTGATCACATGTGTTGCCCCCTGTAGAACCATATTCTCACCCAAGTCTTTCAGTCAGAGTGGTTCCCACTTTGGGTTTCTGGGTAGAGAATGCAAGATGAGGACAGTGGTGACAACAGCACATGCTACAGTAAAACAAGCATCACAGGATGACCCCACCCTGCCCCAGGTCTCTGTCCTTGGTTTTTCTAATTCTATCCAGGGCCACATATTTGGCATCTACAAGAACTAGGGGAAAGAGGTCACTAGAGGATGGTTTCCTTCCTTTGGCCCTGGAATCCCTAGAACGAGAGGCAGGGAAGGGTAGACTACTTGGCTACTAGTTATTTCTCTCACCACCCCTGCCTCTAGGTTCAGTAGCCATCACATACACCTTCAACCAAAATTTAACCTACCATTTCCTCATGTTTCATCTGCCTTTTAGCCATTACTTATTTCCTCACATTTTAATGGCTGAGGGGAAACATACTCAGCATTTTCACTCTAAACAGTTCACAGGCAATTTTTTTTTTTTTTTTTTTTTGCCTTTGATCCCACTGCAGCTGGGGCAGCAGCTACTCCATTCCTTCCTGCCACCCCAACTATAGGTACCTAAGGGTTTTATTGCCTCCCTTTTTGGCTCCTGCCACTTCTTTTATTCCTTCCCACCTCAAGAAAATATACCTGGCCCATCCTTGTGCCCCCTGACCTCAGAACATCAGTCCTGAGTTAAACCCATGGCCGGCACCACCCAGACTTAGCCCAGGCCAAGCAGAGATCTAAAAGAAAGGATCACTTTCACTTCTGGCCCCTCTTGCCAGGGACGCCCCCGCCAGGCCTTTCTCTTCTCTTTTCTCAGGCTTCCCAGCACCTCAGATTCTCTTTCATTTAAAATCAGCAGAACAAAAAGAAACCACATATTCTATGATCTATTTCTTAAATTTACTCATTTATATGATAAACATGTTCACAGCCTCCACTTTGTCAGGCACCAGGGAAACAGGCACCTTAAGGTGGGATTCCACACCAGAGAACAATGACTTCCAAGTCAGGGTAAGACATTGCCCAGATATGAATGAAAAGCCACGGTCTTGGAGAACTGCTGGAATTAATGTGCCAAGCAGGGAGGGGCAGACATGTGAACTAGGGCTGGGACAAGGTCCAGATGGTAGAGGGAATGTGTACCCCACAGCAGGATGTCTCGATTTCATCCTGTGGTCACCAACAGCCATAATACTTTCAACTATGATGCTGAGATCTGAAATGATTCTATAAATGGCCCTTTTACTGAAGAATGGGATAACATAGCCATCGCTTTCATCATTGCTTGTCCTAGGAGGGATTCATATTCTAATAAGACTCCAAATAAATGGAAGTCTATATTAGAATTTAGGAATCATGCTACAAGCAGGAGAGGGATTTGGGGGAAGATAGATAGAGACACCAGTCATGGAAAACACACCAGTAGTGACACAGATGGTACAGCTAGGGACTGTGGGACTACTCCCTTTTCACTCACTTGAACCTAGGCAACACCCTAGGGCCAAACTCTCTGACCTTTGTCTTTCGGCCTCAATGTGGAGCAGAGATGGAAAAGCACAGGCACAGTAGATACAGGTGGCCTGACTCAGTACCCATCAATCATGTTTCTGGTCATGCTCTGAAAAACCCAAGGCACAGGTACACATTTCAAATCCTTAAGCCCATTTTGTGCCATAGCATTTTCCTTTCCATTCGTGCCATCTTCCTTTCCACTAGCATGAGTCTGCTGGCTCTGAGAATACGTTCCCCCTTTAAACTTTATTAAATTTAGCTGCCTTTTCCAACCATTGTGTGCAATGTACAGTTCTTTGTTCTTTGCTCACAAGACCCTGGAAACTCCTCTGAGACCCCATCACTCATGTAACAGGATGGCTCAAATCTTGACTCCCACAGTTCCCTACACCCAGCCACTTGCCTTGGTCTTCAAATCTTAAAGAATGGCATTAATAGAAGAAAGGCAACCAAAGTCCTCATATCCCATCCTCACCTCAGCTTCCCCCTTCTTTTATGAAAATTTTCTGGAGAGCAAGGGCTGAGAAGATCAAATCATCCACTTCTGTTCCTTTGATGTGACCAGAGAAGAGCTCTGATGTCACCTGCATTTCATTAGACCTGATATTTAGCTTCCTAGAGGTCAGGGTGGTTCCCCTGCTTTAACCTGGCTATAAGCAGGTGCCCTTTGCTGGAAATATTAGAGGCTCCCAGCTCCCCTCTGACCCATTAGGAAGTTATACAGTTAAAGAAACTGAAGTCTAAATATCTTTATTGGCTCTAAACTTTGCACTATGGAGCCTCTCTCCAATCTTGCTGCCAAAATAGTCTTGATTCTGGGTAGTGAATATGTATGTCTTCCTCACATTTTGATGCTTCATAGAGTTAGGAAAAGTGTAAATTTTGGTTTGAAATGTATCGTTTTCAGCTAGAACAATGTCAAGAACCTCAGCTGATTGCAAGCACTGACCTACCCTTTAGCCAAGTAAGATGATCTAGCAATGGCCCTAGATTTGCTCGTTATATTGGAAGAACCGGAGTACAAACTTCAATTAGTCTGTCTACAGAGGAAAATTTTAACCATAACTTTTCTCCTGTGTACAAAACAAGTGGATTAAGCTGTATAAATTATGCTCATGTCTCAGAGGAGCATGTTTCATAGCACATCTTCACTTCAGGCTACAGAGTAGGCTGCAGGAAGCATTTTTAGTGGCAACACTGAGACTTCCATCAATTTAGATCTGCTCATTTCCCAGGCTAGACTACAGGCTCAGGCAAACCCCTGGATCTATCCTCAATGCAGCTCAACTCACCTTGTCTGCAAAATAGTGTAGGTGTTGGATTCTTCAAATGTATGCTCAGCACATTAAACAAATAGATCAGTTGTCTTCGAAGGGAAAATAAAAGGAAGGAGTTCTGTTGGGCTTCTTTATCATCATCCATCCTTTCACACTTCTTTTTACTTTCCATTACTTAAAGAGAAGATTATCTTCTGTTCAGTGCTTAGGGCTTCTAAAATTCTTCATTTGGTCCCAGATGGTAGTGGGCCAAGTAGCTCTTTTCTGCAAGACTCCCTTCTCATCCCGAAGGGACATTTGCCTTCCTTTCGAAGTTGCTCCCAACCCTGTGGTGCTGTGGAGTCTTGCTCGTGTTTGTGGAGAGCAAGGCAGATGTCCTGCTTTACTGTTGACCCTAAAAACAAGGCCAAGAGCCCTTTTGTTAGTGCAGGTCTTTCTCCCTGTTCAGTTTTTGGAGAAAAGGCTAATAGGAACAAAAAAACCAAAACCAGGTGTGGGGACTTCCTGCAGTCCCTGTTCTTGATGGTATCAGCTGGAGCCTAAAGACTGGGTCTTAAGTATTGACTCTCTCACACATCCAACTGACCTTGGTGACTCTCTTAACTATTCTCAGCCCAGTCTCTTCAACTATTCAAATAACTCTGATCACTACATGTGGATTACGTGAACTGAGGCACTTTTACTTTCTTTCTGAAAATCATCTCTAACTTCTCTTTCTTCCTCTCCCTTAGTATCCACTCAGCTACAACAAAATTCATGTACAACAAGGACTTTTGCCTCAGCTTTTCTCTTTGGCTAGAATGCCATTTCCCGTAGCTTCTCTGCTATTTTGTCTTATCCCACCCTAGCCTAGCCTCAAAACTCAACTGTGTTATCTCCAGTAGGTTCTCTTAAAGAGTTAGTCACTTCCTCTTATTTGATGCTCTAGTATTTCAAAGTACATTATGATATAATAAATACAGCAAGTTTTATAAATGTTTTAACTAGACTAAGAGCTCTTCAAGGAAGGAGTTCAGTTCTTTCTATGCCTATGTGGTACTTCTCTTACTAACAACAGCTACATCCAATTTGCTATATGCTAGACAGTGTGCTATTTATTCACTTCTCATTAGTTCACTCACAAAGGTTTACTACATAACTTCAATAGTCCCTAAAGCCTGTTGTAAAAGGCTTATGCATCCACCTAGAAAAGTTCTACACTGGGAATTTTGAATATTCAATGTTTGTGTCTGTCTGTCCAAGGTACTATTGAGTGGGCTTTTATAAGTTATTAAATGTCATAACTCTCAGCCTTGAATGGCAAATAGGATTAACAAGAGCAAAAAAGTTCTCCAAGACACATTATACGTAATGAAAATTAAGAGTATCTAAAACAGTTTATAGAGAGGAAAGAAGACTACAAAAGAACAAGAATCTGATTTCTATCACACTTCTCAATACTGAAAAAAAGAAAGACAAAGTATAATTAATATCTTCAAAATGTGCAAAGATGGAAGGAACTTCAAGCCTGAAATTTTATAGCTCATCATGACCTGAGAAAATGTATTGTGAATTGAAGGGTAAAATCACTTTATTTCTATATTTTGAGGTTGAATGAGAGAGATTATAAAAACCACAAGTCTCAGTAACTGTCACAGCTGAAGATAGAGAGATAGAAGTCTTGCTTCTACAGAACGCTGTTCCCAGAATGATATATGTGATCTTAATTCTCTGTTCCTATTGTGCTAACTTCTGGCATCAATCAGGTTTGTGATGGCAGCAGCAAACCCCATACTTTTTTGTTTTTTGTTTTGGTACGGGAGATCGAACTCAGGACCTTGCACTTTCAAGGCAGGCGAGGTGCCACTGAGCTAAATTCCTGGCCCCAAAACCCCACACTTAATGTGCTGCCTGTTGGTCAACCAAATATTTTTTACCATTTGTGTTTAATTCTTAAGGATTGCAGGAGCTATGGCATCCTACACCTTTCTAACTGATGAGGAAGTGACAAAAAAAAAAAACATTTCTAATCAAGCCTATCAAGTTTTGGAGAAACCATAAGGTTTTCCTGGAAAAGAACAGCTGCAATGGTCCGACTCCAAGTGCACGCCACTTAATAACAGAACCCCAGCTCGTGACACCTCATTCTTGAATATATTCTGGTGGTCAGAGGTAACAGTGACACAAATGAGGGTTGAGAAGACATTGCTCCAGGAAGTCCTTATAATCTACCAAAAAGCAGCTGGAACTTTCCCATTAGCTAATACATATAATGTTCCTGCTGCATCCAGTACCTTTTTGATTATAAGTAAATCTCTTATTTAAGTAATAGATTATTATAATTGCTACTTTTAATTTTGGAAAACTACAAAGTCAGCCCTCATGGGCTGGAGGTTAAGGCATACATCAAACACAAAGCCAAACCTAAGCATCAGCAAAGAATTGGAAGAAAGGGAAGCTTGGGTCAAGTGGATAAAGTGTCAGCTCTTAGTGGTTAGACACTGAACCAGGTGAAAGGGAAAAGACAGATCCACTCAGTGCTCTCGGAGTGCATCTCCCTATATGTTCACATCACTCCTTTTTTGATAAATAATGTGATTTTCTCCTCCTCTTGAATATATGACTGCTTAGACCAATAGCAGGTAGCAAAAGTGAAATCCTGGGACTTCTGAGTCTGGGCTGTAAGAAGACTTGGCATTTCCACTTTCTTCTTCTTGGAATCCAGCATCTATACTGTGATAAGGCCAAGATAGAGAGCCCACACAGAAGTAAACTGTGGCACTGCAGAGGACAACCCAAGCTGAGCTTCCAGCCAATATCCTGTACCAATGATCAGCCATGCAGATACAGCTTATCTCCATAGACACACCAGCTAGTCCAGCTTCCAGATGACTGAAGCTCCAAGGAACATTATTTACAGCAGAAGAATCACCTGGAAGAGACTCATCCTTCTTTAGAATCATGAGAACTAATAAAGCCATTTTTGTTTTAAGCCACTAAGTTTTGGATAGTTAGGCTGCAGTAGATAACTAAGTCTTCTAGCTTAGTGGAGAAGAGAGGCATTAAATAAGAGATAAAATGGGATGAATGTCCAGGGCATTATGGGAGTAGAGCATGTCTTAAATTTGAGAGTTTAGTGTATAAATTAACCAGTAGTAAGGGAGACAGAAGTGTTCCAGAAAGAGGGAAAGCCCTGTGTGAAGGAATTTCTCCAAGGCACATCTAAAGAACCAGACTAATCTTCCACAATCCAATCCAAAGTTGTGAGAAGCAGTAGGGTGAAAGAAGGGCAATAGTATTTAGAATTTCATAATTATCATAAATGCATGGAGAGGCCTTTGGAAGACTATACACCTAAAAGTAAAGTAAACTGAGTTGTGATCAGTTTTGCCTTGACTTTGTGTGGGTACTAAAAACCAAAATCCAGAGAAATTTTTTAATATTCATTTTTTTTAGGAAAATGGGGAATCTTTGGGGTTGTGAAATTCCCCAACAGCACTCAGTCGAGAGCATGTGATACCTTTTTTCTTGGCCATAGGAGGTCTGGTCCCCAGATTTGGCTGCCCACAAGTTGGCTAGTGAGTGGGACCGCGACTGATGGTTTCCATATGAGCTGTTCTGAAAGGCTGTTGGCACGGACCAGTACAACTCCATCTCCAATGTTCAGAACTGTTGATCAGTCTATCCCAACAACCCACCAGAGATGCCTGCTGTCTTTCAGGAAATTCCATGCTCCTGGGCCAAGTCCATTGTTTGAATGCCCCTGAACATCACCCAAGGAGCTACTCTAAACCCTAGCCAGGAAGAAGAAATAGACACAGACCAAAAGAGACTGAAAAATTTGGGCAGGAAGCAATAAAATGAGATACAGCTTGGAAAAATACAGACTGCTACATCTAGGAGAGAAAACAGTATATCACTAGTGACCCCCAAGCCCCCACGCCTATGTAAATATATTGAGCCTAGGAACAGAGGTTGATTACTATCAAGCTAACGAGGCTTAGCCTAAGGGACTCTGAATTGTGCACAGCATTTCCAATGCTTGGGAGCTCCTAGAAAGGTGTTACATGTATGTTTTTATAAATTTGAAAACGTAAGTTTTAAAAAAATCCTTTTCTTAAATAGAGTCTGACAAATTGTACAAGCTTCATGTGGCACAAAATCTAGATCTGTCCCTTAAGCAGCCTGAAAATTTCAATGGCCAACAAGCAACCATATTGGGGGGCCCTCTGGTAGATAAGAGCCCTTTTAGCTGGGTGACATGGAACACACCTGCAATTCCAGCACTCTAGGAGGCTGAGGGAGGAAGATTGGAAGTTTAAGCCCAGCCTAGGCAACTTAGTGACCTTGTCTAAAAATTTTTTAAAAATTAAAAAAGGCTGAGGATGTAGTTCAGTGTGAAGGCTTTGGGTTCAATCCCCAGTACCATACACACACACACACACACACACACACACACACTTAAAAAAAATACCCAACCTTTTTTGTCTACCTTGTGAAACTGTTGAAAGAGTCCCTTCAGGCCAAATGTCATGAAGTTAGGCTCAAATCCTTTTGACATCTATCTCTGGTAAGGTGGTGAGCAAACGGGGCTAGTTGTATGCTAATAGAGCCCTTGCATCTCATGACTCTAAGACTAGTCTTTGACAAAGTTAAGCACCCAAAGAAATAATTCCAACACCAACCATGCAGAGTTTTTTCTTACCTTTCATTAAAAGTCTTGGTTTAAAAGCCTGATGGATTCTATTTATGCTGAAACAGATAGGGCGGATAATTGTCCAAAACTGTCTGTAGGGTGAGGACCTCCATTGTACCACGATTCCAGATTTAACATTAAATAATTGTGTTCTACCACTGAAACTAATTATAGAAATGTCAGAGAAAGACTCTGGATTTCTGTGAAGCCCACCTGAAGCTCTGTTTAGGGACAATGCTAACTGAAATGTCCTACTGGGATTCTGAGAGAGAATACGGAAAGCAGCAGGCAGAAATCTTGGAATTACTTTTTAGAAATCTAAGGTGCTATTTTGACTTTATTGCACACAGAAAAATGTTTTCTACTTTTTCCTGTTGTATAAAATTGTACAGGAAGGAGCAAGATGATTATCAAGTGGCTTTGCGCTACTTTACCAACTGTCTCATACACGCAGCTCGGGTGGGAAAGCATGCTTTCGCTCATTTAGCATGGAGCTTTGGTCCCAGAGAAAAAATGCTTCACAGCAGGAGACAGCCAGGAATCTCCAGTATTGGAAGACATTCATGCTTTTTATGTTTCAGATTGCAGTCCCACAAAGCTGGCACAAACATTTGACAACAGAGAAAAAGCCAGGCGGGCTTCACTCAGGCTCCATGAAAACATGAGGAAAGGTGTTCTTAACAGTGAGTGTGCCTAGGCCTGGCTTAGCATGGGCTTGCCCTTTCTGAGCCCTGTAAATGCTGCTGTAAGTAGCCAGAGAAGTGCTTCTACTGACCAAATCCTAGAATCAGTCATTTTACCAGGGATCAGAAAATTCATCTCCCATTTATGCTTCTTTATCTGAAGTTTAATGGTGTCACATTTACCAAATAATGATTGGTAAATTAATGAAGGCAGACACTAGATTTCTTGACATTAAGCGAAAAGGTGACGAAAATGACCTTAGTCTTCTTTGTCCTCTTCTCTCTTTTTTCCTTTGTCACCCTGGAAGATCCCCTCCTGCAGGATGCAGGGCTCTGATGAATCAGGGCTAATGATAGCCATTTAATGATACCGGGGGAAAACTGATTGAAGACTTCACACTGAGACCTGGTAGCTTGGGACTTGGTAGGAAATACCCCACATGATGACTTCAGAAAAATGGCACACTTTATACATTCATTGGGTTGATTTCATAGCTTGGGTATTGAGTAACTCCGCAATGAATGTGCAAGTACAGATGTGTTCATATGATGATCACGGTACACATAAGCAATGGAATAATATTCAGGCCTAGAAAGGTTCAAACTCTTGCGACTTTCCATAATGTGGATGAAACTGGAGGATATAGTAAATGAAATAAGTCAAACATAGGAACAAAAATATTGTATAATATTAGTTATATGTGGAATAATTTTTAAAATCAAATATTCTGAAATAAATAAGAAATATTAGTAACCAGGGATCAGGGAGACATAGGTCAGAGAACACAAAGTAGCAAACAGATGTGGGATAAGAAGTCTAGAGTTCTTATATGCAACCTCGGTAATAAAGCCATACTGTACGCAAATTTCATAGTAAATGAGTAGATTTTTAGCTGGAAGTACCACAAAAACAACAAAAATAGATAACGATGTAAGATGATGAGTATTTTAATTTACTTCATTATAGTCACTTTTTTACTATGTACTCCATAGAATCATGTGGTTCCTATACTGAGGAGTATAGGAAATTAAATTATTTTAAAAAGAAAAATGGCAAGCAACACTTAGTAATCTTTAAAAAATTCTCAAGCATCTACAAAGGAGTCTTATTTTATTCCATTTTGTTTTGCAGTGAAGCTACCGAGCACCCCCAAAATCATCATTCCCCTTATTCAAAAGGTAGATAGATCCTACCAGAAATCTTTCAACTGGTCTCTAGGGATACGGGGGAAGTAAAGTCTGTTTGAGGTGATGCTCAGGATCCCAAGCTGTCAAAATCTATCAGCTGAGCCAGGATTAGTATATTAAGAGTTGGAGAAATGTACATGCAAATCCCAGAAGGGAGCTCTTGGGCCAAACTGTGCTCCTTCAAAGTGTGGCAATGACTGCAAACATCTTTGCCTAGAGCTTCTAAAGATATCCACGTATTTCCACCAGCTACCCACCCTCCTCCCAGCCTGAGCACTGGATGAGGAGATCCCCAGAAGAGAGGTCTCCTTGCCATGGCTTCTGGGCATCCTTGGTGAACATTGCACAAGGTACTTTTGGGAAACCAGCCCAAGCCTGTGATCTGCAAGGAATGCCATGAAAATGAGTCCAGCTTTTTAGGAGACATTTGTCAACTCCTATGTCTCTTCTTTAACTTATTAGTTTGACTTATAACTTTAATTTATTACTCTGTAACTTACTTTATAACTTATTTATTTACTTATAACTTTAACTTATTGCTTTAACTATTTTTTAAACTTACAATGAGGCCATTTTGCTTTCTGACTTCTCCCCACTTTTTTCTCCAATTCTACTTTTATCCCCTCCCCAGATACACATATCTGTACCGTTCCTTCTTCCCATTCAAGCCATTCTTCAAACTGCCAGCTTTGTTTCCCAAGTGTTCCTTTCCAGCATAGCTCACCCGGAGAACGCTACTTTTGTTTTTATGCCATGTCATTTGCATATCACATCCCAAGTTATCCCAACCGCACAAGGTTCTCCCTTCCTAGGTCTTCGGGGGAAAGTCAGGCTCAAACAATGGGTCTTACATGTTCAATGGCCCTGGACAATGTTGGAAGAAAATATCCAATAATTTTAAATGAATCCAATTTAGGAGGTGACTACCCAGGATCAGATAAATAACAATCCCATGTATAGGAATCAAAGGAGGATGACATTGAGCAGATTTATCTCTTCCTCCTTTTGTTAGCTCTAACTTTAGTTAAATGAATGTGTTTGAAGGTCATCATTATTCTGGCTGGCTACTGTAAGACATAAAGGGAAAAAAGCGGTTAATTTCCAAGTAAGCTTGGCTCTAAATGTAGAGAACGTCTCAGCACATTGGGACTGGCCACGCTATGAGCCACTGTCCACTATAACAGCCTCTGGCAGGAAACACAAAAAGCCTATATAATGGCGGAACTCCTTTCCCCTGGACTCCATCCTTGTTTGAGTGGGTCTGATTTACTTGGCAAATGTTGTGAAGTCATCTGTCTGTTTCCTGTATTCTGGTTTGGGCTGAAATTGATTTATTCCAAAATCTGTTACGTATTTAGGATGTGTCACGCTCTGAATACTGGATTTCATTGCTATTCCAGTAACTTGTACAATTAATTACATTTTATATGTGGGCTATTATGGCTTGTGCTGGCATGAAGCATATATATTGGGTAAGAATATTATGCAGATGGCATATGACAACCAAACCAATAGCTACCATTTGTGTAGTGTGCTTTACAAATTACTGATTAATCCAAGGGTGATGGCTTCAGGCATAGCTGGTTCCAGAGGGGGCCCATTTCTCTCTCTCTCTCTCTCTCTCTCTCTCTCTCTCTCTCTCTCTCTCTCTCTCCTGTCAGCAGTTCTGCTTCAGACAGGGCTTCTCCAGTAGGTGTACCCTGACAACTCTATGTTTATGTTACCTGTATATCTTGCCTCATAAATTAGATTTATTTAAAATTATTGGATCTTTTCCCCAGAAGAGAAGCCTCTTCCCCATGGCTTCTGGGGATCCTTGGTGAACATTGCACAAGGTATTTCCACCAATTCTTGCAAGAAAAATGCTTCTTATTTTATACTAGCTCTGGCTTTAAAAAAAAAAAATCCTAGAAATGAGTCTCATTGGATTCATCAGTAATACATCTATACCATAATGAAGTACTGTGTTTATGGGACTGGAGTATCCTGACTTTCTAGACTAGGGTCATACGACCCTCATTGGAGGAAAGGTAAGGTGGAGGGTGGGGATCAAGATCCATGGAATTCCCACACCCTTCTCAACTTCCTCTTGTGGTGACCAGATTTGGAACCACAGCATTTGTTTTTTTTATTTTTCCCTTAGGACTCTTTGGTTGACTGCTACTTTCTACAGTGTTCTCTCTATAAACAAATTCTTAAGCCTCTGCTTCTTTCCCCTAAAGTGTCAGTATCACATGCACAAGTTTCACCACATTTTGTTGCTCCCCGATTGCCAGTCATTCTCCCCAGAGTTCTAGTTTACTGCTGTCACCACTGGAGTTTATAACAGCTTTCCATTTGGCTCCTTTGTGAATCTCATTAATATGCAGTTATCACCTCTTCCCCTATCTTTAACAGACATTAACAAAAAAACAAGCCAATAAGGAAGCCCAAAGATTCTGCAGCAATAACTAAGGACATTGATGAAGGAAGAATTTGGCTAGAAAATGGAAAAGGGCCCACATTGCCCACACAGATTCTCATCAATCCCAAAAGAGACCTCGAGGAAAATAAAAGAATTACATTATAAGACACAGAGTGTATCAGTATCTGTTTCTATAAATTTAGAGTAAAAATCACAGCCATGAGAAGTTGAAAGATTTGGAGGCCTGAGGCTGCAAGCTTCTGCTTAATTGAGAACTCAATTAGCAAGGTTAAATGGAGGTGCCGCTGACAAAGGAATTTAGTTGTTGGCTGGTCTCCATGTTCTGAAACAGAAATGCTTTGGCCTTAGAAGTATCTCAAGATAACTTTTGTTGGTTGAGGTTCAGTTTCAGCCTGTGTGTCATTCAAAATGGTATATCCTTACATTGCTGAAAATCAAATCTTCCTCCCTCAACCCCAGTTGGATTTTTGTTGTTTGTTTGGCTTTTTGAGACAAGATCTCACTATGTACTTCAGGCTGTCCTGAACTCTCTATAGAGCTCATGCTGACCTCCAACACACAGCAATCCTCCTGCTTCAGCCTCTTGAATTCTGGGACTACAGGTGTGAACCACCACACCCAGCTTTGGAGTTTTTTTTTTTTTTTTGGACTAAAATCTTTTCCTGTTTTAGTCACTATCTCTATATTAACTGAGCTTCAAAAACATCAAGGCATGCTCATTATTTCCTTTCACCTGGGCTATAAAGCTTCCTAGTTGCCTTCCTCCACTCTGTCCTTGTTTCCACTCCCTGTTATACACACAGCACTTCCACCTTACTAACATCAAAGACGATCTCTGTAAAAAATGAATCAGATCATATTACTTTGTGTTTTTCAGAAATGAATAAGCTGAAGTGCACAGAGAGCTATCAAGTAAGGCAGGCATCATTAACAGTATCTTGCTTTGTGAGTAGAGGTAAAGTACAGAACAAGAAGCATTCAGTGTGTAGGATGTGACCCTCTGAAGGTACCACAGCCATACCTAATTCTGTCTAGCAAGTCTTGGGGGAGGGGGCAGTGCAGTGAATTACTGCTAGGCTGGAGCATTTAATTGCCTCCCATGTTGGGAGTGTGGCAACAGAGCCTCCACCAGCCCGGGTTTCTATGACATTACAATGAATGGAAATGAACAGTTTTCCTGATTATTGAACATAACGTGAGTAACCAACAAACCTTTGTTGTTTCAAATTTTTAATATTCAAGGATAGCTGTTTACCAAAACATAACTTAGACATTCTCCTGTTCAAATATTACAACTGGAAGAAGGTTGCTGTTGTAACGAAACAAAACCAATATGACTGAAAAAAAAGAAACCCTTAAAACATGCAGTATTGGCTTATAGACCA
The DNA here is from genome assembly GCF_000247695.1 of Heterocephalus glaber. Next base: position 14,885,526 of record NW_004624772.1, read on the forward strand.
TAGGTAATGGGAGGTGAGAAAACTGATATTGGAAGCTGGAAAGTTGGCAATCTATGTTATTTAGTTGTAAAGCATTTGACATCAGTCAGTGGAATTACTGGGAGTTCATGGAAACTTTAAAAGGTGTGACCTAATAGAAGTTAGGTACTTAGGAGCATGCTCTTGAAGGAAACATTAGGTCCTTGGGCCCTCCTTTCTCTCTCTGATTTCTAGCTGCTATGAAGTGAGCAGCTTTCTCTTCCATGATGTGCTGCCTCACCTCAGACCGATAACCAATGGGACTACAACCATGAACTGAAACTTCCAAAACCGTGAGCCTAAAAAACCTTTTCTTTTCATAAGTTGACTTATTCCAGGTATTTGTTACAATAATGGAAAGCTGATCATTCCAAAGTTCTACAGTAAATTCTGAGAGTTTGGGTGACTATAGAGGGAGAGGTAGGATAGGAATACCAGAAATGATAAGTGAGAAAGAATGGATGATAGCATGAATAGGTGAATGATAAAAAATCAATATGTTCAATTTTAGACAGAAATTATTAAAAGGACGATAAAAGTTGAAATTTGACCTACAAATTTCAGCTATTATGACATAGTCAAGAAATACATTTAGATATTTGTAGAATTTGGATACTTTTATATTTTCCTTGAAACAAGTTTTGATTCTTGTTTCTTTATGTTATCAGTTCTAATTCAATTTGTTTTAATGTCATGTGTTCTACCTTAATTAGTTTTCCATAAATATAATAATGGAATTTTATAACTATAAGTCTCTGCGGGAGATTGAGCTGAAAGTTCTATTCTGAAATTTGCTTTACTGACATCTAGTGACTATGCAGCTTAATTGCAGTAATAGTTTTTAGAGTGGCAAAATAATTGAAGATACACCCTCAAATCATGGAGAAATTGCTGCAATTGTTTTTTCATTTCTTGTCCTCTATTTGTTACTTTCTTTGCCTTCTTTTACATTATTTTGTTTTCTAACCTTTCTTTCTCCTTTTCTTTGTATATCAGGTATAGCAAATTATTATAGTCAAGAATATATAAACTATGTAACCAAAGTCCCCAGCACATTTCTGAGGGAAAAAGCCAGAAGAGTTACTGAATCTGCTAGATGTATAGTAAGAGATACACCAGAATGTTTTTTCATTCATTTATCTAATGTTTACATGAGTTTCATGTAACCTCCTGTCAGACAGGAGGATATCAGGTGCAAATTTTGAGACAAAAACCACTGTCCTTACTCTCAAGAACTTTATTATTTTATAGGTAATAAAATAAATACTTTCAGTTTAGTAGGATAGAGGTAATCACAAGTCAGTGGCGAACATCCTCAATGCTCAAACTCTGTTAATTGTGCTTAGCAGACTTCTTAGGAACAGCCCATGCATATACCACATACTCTGCCTAGACTTGTCTCCCTCCTTCCTCTCATTTTTGGTACACTTGATATAGGATTAAAGCAAGCAGTGTATGTAGAGTCCTTGGATTAGGGTATAGGATTGCCAAAATGTTACCTACATGCCATTTTTCTATTCTCATACTCATTAGACTTTATGCTGGCCACTATGGTAAGAGCTGGGAATACTAAAATGAAAATGCCTTATGAAATACATATATAAATATGTCAATGCAATAAGGTCACAGTTAATTAGAGAGTCAGAAGTAAGAGAGTGAGAACTATGCAAATCAAGGGGAGCTATGTTTAGCTAGTCTCTGAACTGAATGAACTGTCATGTATAAACTAGATTTGGCCAGAATATCAGAATGAATAAGGGCATTCTTTGTAGAGAGCACAGCATGCTCAGGAACATGAGAGTAAAAGAGCACACAACCTGCTGAGGGAACTCTGAGTAATTCAGGATTATTTAAACATAAAGTGAAAGGAGAGAGAAGTCAGAATGGAGGAAACAAGATCCACATTAGCAAACACCTTGCCATGCCAAAAAAAATTAGAATTTCTATGCTAGGACTGGGGTAGTTCTCACTAATGGCCCAAGGGCTTCATTGCTAAGAAATTTTTCTGGTATATAAAGGTATGTTTATTGACATGAAAAACTTTACAAAGAAAGTAGATTACAAATAATGCTTAAGGGAATTTTGAGTTACCTAGGCTAATCTCAGCAATAAAGAAGAGGGTAAATAAAAGAATAAATGGTTCTGGAAGGATATGCAACAAAGGGTTAACAGGAGTTAGTCCTGAGAGAAGGAATTGTATTATGTATAATTTTTCTTTTCTACTTTTTTTATAAGAGATGTTTTCATTGATGTGCCTAGTTTTAAAAGGCAACATATCTCTATGGTGTGCATATATATTGTTGTACAGACAGCCCACACCCTAAATTGTGCCCACCTGTCTCTTCAGTGTCTCTGTTGGCAAGTCCAGTTCAATCTGATACCAACAGAAAATTGCTGAAGAATTCTGAGCAGGGAATCATACGATTACATTTTTGTCTCCTTGGTAGTAACAGAGTACATGAAACAGGAGTTAAAAATTAGAAATAGGGACAAGTAAAAGACTGTTAATATAATCCAGAGGTAAGAGCCTGAATGAGGACAGCAGTAGTGGGGACTTAAGAATTAGAACAATTGACAGGACTTGGCAAGCGATTGTCTATCTTTGTCATTTGTTTGGTTTTTTCTGGTAGTGGTCATGGGAAAGTGCTGTCTAGCATGACTCCCAGATATTTAGGGTGGGCAATTAGGTAAGTGGAAGATAGAGATATCATCCTAGAGAGATCCAACAGGATGTAAAGGCACATTATGGAGCAAGATCTTGTGATCAGTTGGAAAGCTGGAGTTAGAGGTTTGTGGTAGACATTCTGCCAATGATGGTGTCAGAGACCAGTAACAAATTGTGGTGTTGAAATTAAAATTGAGAAGTTCTGGCCACCATTCCTCTGCTCCCAGGACAGAAGAGGTGAGCCAATCCCAGCGCCCAGGAAGAGGCTCCCCAGTTGCCATTCCACCACTCCCAGGGCAGAGGAGGTGAGCCATGTGGGTCCCAGCAGCACACCACCACCACCACCACCCCCGTCAAAATGAGAAGACACATAAACAAACCTCAAAAACAGACTTCCAGATCACCTACAGCAACCCCAAAGGGAAATGAGATGGAACAATCTGATACT